>JANTCA010000054.1:0-12996 GCA_024741275.1 Chironex yamaguchii
TAGTCATTTTTGTTGAGAATTACCAACAAAAATGACTATGACTGTAATTCTCAACAAAAATGACTATATCAATAAGATGTTTGATATATTGAATGACCAAGAAAAGTTGTATAAGCTTAACAACTCTTTTTTGCCACTACTTGTTACAACTAGCCTTGACCCTCGAACATACCATCCTTTCCACAAATTAGCTCTAAAAATTCATGTTTCCAGAGAGACTTAAAATGGCTTATTTGTTGTGCCAAGTACGCAAATCGCCTGGTAAACTGTGCAGAGCCTTCATTATCATTCTAAATCTCGTCACTGACTTATTCTGCCAAGGATGTCAATGGTCTGCCAAATAATAAGTGGTTTAATAATAAGTTGACTACTAACCTCATCATAAAAGTGAGAGGCCTCGAATTTAATACACCTTCAGCCAATACCGTCACCAACTCATCACTCGTCAATCGAGCATTACCTAAAATCTTTCGCAAACATTGCTTAACAGTGCCAACAAGGCGCTCCAAAAATCCCCTAAAGCATGCACTCTGTTCCAAATTAAATCTCCAGTCAATACGTTTTCCTTACACAGAAAACTGGAAACTGCAACCGTTTCAAAAATTTGGCCGTACACTTAAACGTTTTTGTATTGTCTGATACCATTAGAGATGGTGTTTTGAACCGTGCTATAAAACGCCTTACACTGCATATAAACCATTCACTTGACACGGAATCTACAAGATCAAAGTGTAATGCACTTGTCCTGTAGCATGTATAAAGAGCAATATATTGCTTGTTCATAGTACCATTGGCTCAAATCTCGTCACTCTTTAGGTGTTGGGTTAACCTATCCTCTGCCTGCTTCCAAACATTCTCAAGAAATTGCAGCACCCAAGCAGTGAATCGTGTGAGTTTACTCATAGATCAATACCTGTCAGTGTCAATTATGGCTTTTATGCCAGTCTTCTCTAGGTCAACAACATTGGCTATTGTGACAGCCTTCCCCATCTTTGGTTGTATTTCAGAAGTATTCTCAAGGAGCAACTCAGTTGGCCAATGGTGCTTTCCCTTGGAAAGCCAAAGGGGACCCTCCACTGTAGTTTGTTATCCTTAATAAGTCCCGCCCACACTCCCCTAGAACCAAAATCTGCTGGATTGCATACGCCTGCACAATGCCTCCAACATTCTTTGGGCAAAATACTCATAATTTCGTTTACTTTACGTTGGACAAACTGCATCCACTCGGATCCACAGCTTTTTTCGTCTGACACTCTTCAGAGCATAAAACGTCAGAAAGGAAAGTATATATGGCAACCTATTTATGGTTGTTTGTTTGTATGTTGTTTGTATGTATGGTTGTAAACATGGTTGTTTATCCAATACAGTGCAGTTTTACTATCCAACCAGCATCTAATGAAATGAATTTTCGCGTGTGGAGTCAGTGCTTTCAAAACCGTGTTCATCAACGTGGCTAATATCCTAGATGACATAAACTCTAGCCTTGAAATACTTAATTCCTAGTCGTACCCTAGTCTTGGAGCAAATCAAACGAGGAAAATACTCTAAACTCGTTTCATATAGAAGATAAACTTGAGAAGTCTTGTACAAAACTTGTATAAGGACAAGAATTTTCGGATAAATGGCGCAGCTAGATTGTCCTTTCATCTTAGTGTATTGGAGACTGTCCACATTTAAACTAGAAAATCAGTACTCTGTAGGCAGAAAGAGTTCGTTTTTTCACTTGGACTCTTCCAATAATGTTTTGTTTCTTCATTTTCTCTTTCTTTGTTTCCTTTCTTGCTTATGATTGGCTAGTTTTGCTACATGTTTCGTATAAATAGGTTGCCATATATACTTTCCTTTCTGACGTTTTATGCTCTGAAGAGTGTCAGACGAAAAAAGCTTTTAAGTATGTTTTTAGCGCAATTTCCCAAATTTCAGGGAGAGGATAAACTGCAGCACAGTACTACTTCTTACTGGCATCTGCAAACCCGTGCAAATGACGTGCAATGATTCCATTTCCGTCTCTGGTCAGCAGGGAGTTTATCATCCTATCCTAACTGTTCACCACTCACATCCTGTAAGAGAACCGTAGCACTAAGGATCACTGATGAGTCCAAGTGGATAAAAAATTTTACACCACTAGGAATAGCCCTTTTTGTTACCTTAGAATCCTTGACATGTTCAGCCACCTTTTCCGAATCAAAAATAAACGTGTCCTGTACCATACCCCAAGGTAGACCAAGTACCTTGGTAACTTCTCCTATTACTGAGGGCCCAAATAATTGTACTGCATATGATACATCACGTTCTATGTCATTACTTGTGCATTCTTGTGGATGCTCAGGGCACTTCATTTAACAGTGCCAAATTGCTGGTTTTGAACGTTCGTAAATTGAATCCTGCTTCCTTAAGTCTTTCTTCAGTGCTGAAATACAACCTTTGTGCTGCTTCTATACTACCACTTCCTATGACTAAATTATCTACATAGAAATTTTAAGATACTTGCTCGATAAATGTAGGGTTAACACTCTCAAAATTGCCTTAATGATGGCGCAAAACAGCATTTAAAAGGATGGGTGATCATAGCATCTTTTCCTTCCCTAAACCTGACTAGAATATATAATAAAAGTGGGGTTTAAAGGTGGCCCAGCATGTAAGAAATCACCCCTGACACTCCTGCAGGCCCTGACTTTGAGGATGCATCATATACTATACAAAGTTTTGTAGTTTCAGCTTCTCTTCTCACAACAGCTTGGCGAGGTAAATAATGAATTTTTCCTGAACATTCTTCATCAATTCCCTTCTCAACTATTCCTGCCTTTAACTGGCCCTTGATTATTTGATCGTAACCTGTTAGTAGGCCTGGGGTTTCATGCAACTTTCTTACTTGTCCCCTCAAGGGTCCAGAAAGCACCCATTGAGAATTTTGCATTTGTAGCCACAGGTTCTCCTGGCTCCCATCACCTTGTTTCTATATTTATCAGTGTTGCATTCTCATTGGATATCTCTGCTATTCTTTCTACTACTGCTTCTTTAACATTAAATACATCCTCTCCCTTTAGGGGGCTCAAAGGTACATTTACTACATCTCTTACTTTCTCCTCAGTGCTCTCTGTGCCCAAACGTTTTTATCACCGATTTTCCCTGTTGCAGTGCCCGCAGTCCTGCACAATCCTCCACCCTTCTAGTTAACAAAAGTTCTTCATGATCCACTATCAAAGAGAATGCGACAACACAAATTCTTTAGGGCACTTACAATAGTTTGTGCAGTCTGAAGGGCTGTTTGACAACCTTTACTTACATTTCCTACACAAACATGGATGGTTGAATCACTACTATTTCCCTCTTGCTTTACTTTACTTGTTTCCTTATCATACAAGCCTTGTTTTACACATATAGTAGGATGATGCCTTCCCTTGCATTAAGTGCAAGTTTCCTGTCAATTACACTTAGATACCTTATGACCCTTATATAAAAAAGGAAACATCTACCATACTTAGCTAACAGTCTTTTCCTTTCATTTGCATCAATATTTTTTCACAATCCTCTTCACTGTGATTACTGAGGCAGAAGCAGCATCTTTGGTCTCTCCTTATTGGTCTACCCATGTGTAAGGAACTGGCTGTCGAGACTGGGATCTTCCCTTGCAACCTCTGTTCCTGCCTTTCAACATCCTTGGTGGTTGTAATAACATCTCATGGTCACCGATATTTAATTCCAATTGGGAAGCCTTCAGAAACTTTTCCATTTGCCATTTTTCAAACTGACGATTATTACGAATCATACCAATTCTTATGGTTTTGAGAAGTTTTTCAAATAAAGTAGGAACAACAATCGTAGAGTAAGTTGAATTATCAACTTTCAAGGGCTCGATAATGTCTCTAACTTGTCATATATGTTCCTCAATTTAGACACTTGTCTTTCATGAAGCACAGATGGCGCCTCCATTATCGCCTGAATGTTGGTTCTTCTAATTATTGCAGATCAAACATTGTTTCGTAATTACTAAGTTGCATCAGACTCAAAATTAAGCTTAATTTACACTGGGAAAGAACATGACCGAATTAAATCCCAATACTCTACTAAAATTAGAAGTAAGAACCTTGTTGAATTGAGGCTAAGTTTCCAATGATGTCCTGTAAGCATAAATGTTTCAACTTCAGACCTGTCATTCAGTATCCCTGGATGAGACAATGCAATGATAGCAGCCCAAGCATAGACCGTTCTCCATACTGTGGAAAGAATCCACTTCCTGGAAAATTCCTCCGCGTCAAGTGAAAAGCTGCACTGTTAGGCAAGGTCCAGGAAATCATGTGAGTCCTGCAGAAACATTGCACTGTTGCATAATTGTTCATTCAATATTTAAGCAGTGTGCTGTGTACGTCATGACCAGTTCTACTAAAAACGCCAATTTTCAGAGTGTTATACCGATTTTGGATTTACCAGTATTGTTGAGAAAGGTATCATTAAATCAGTGTGTGATCTGCTTGAAAGTTTTTAGTGCTGAATCAATGATGCCCAACAAACTGAGGCCACATCTGATTTCTCAACCTTCACACCACAAGAACAGGGATCAGGCATATTTTGAGAGAGAGCGACTGGAAGGTTCACTTATCAACAGAATGCAGCTGCATTAGAAGCATCTTCTGACTTTCAAAATTTTATGTCACAAAAAGCCTCGTATGATTCGAGAAGACGAAAACAACGGTCTGGTTAATGCAAGGTGAAAAAACGCCGGGAAATTGAATGCCATTTCATTATCAAACAATACAGTCTGACATAAAGGATCAAATAATTGATGAAATCAAATCTGCAGGGCTATTCACGATACAACTAGACGAGTCGACAGATGTTTTATCTTTTTCCAAGTTAACAGTACTTTTAAAGTATGTTAAGGTACCGGATCTGAAGGAGCAGTTCCTGTTGTGTCACAAGCCTGATCTCACTACAAAAGGACAATTGTGATACTAAATCGAAATATTTTGAGGAATATCGACTTCAATTGTTTGTGCTGTTGGCACAGACGGCACACCAGCCATTGCTATTTTCAGAAATACGGTAGTACATTAATTGTACTGTACTAGTTGGTGATATTAAATAGTTGGTAATAACTAAGTTATCCGCCTTTGAAATTTTGTGTCATGAATTTCTTTCAGTTAAAAATTATTGTAGTGTAAAATCGTTGGGGGTAATGACACCGCCACTTGAGCTTAAAAGGGGTAATGGACGAAAAAGTGATCCAGAATACAGGATTTCATTCGGATCACCCCCAAAATTCAATGGGATCTCACTTGGATCAATGTGATTCTTTTCATGTGGAAAAAAGACAGACAGACACAGACAGACAGGCAAACAAACGCCACCGAAAACAATACCTCCTTGACGGAGGTAACAGGGTGAAGAGAAAGTTTCAAATGTGATTTCTCTAGGTAGTTTTTTCTGCAACACAAACACTGTCCTACATGTTACATGTGTTAAACCCTAATGTACACAATTGCGGATTTTCTTCAACCTATCCTCGAGGTACATTAAGAACGTCTCAGAAAAACCAAACTGATTACAGCGTATATTTCCACTTTTCCACAACAGAAAATAAAAATCAAATGCATTGAGTGTAGGTGGGGTGAACTAGATGCGGAAGAGCGTACGAATGCAAAAAGTGATAAACTAATCACCCAGACCCATACCAAATATAAGCGCTAGTATATCATATTTGAGAAATGACAACCAATAGAATCCACCGATTTGATGACAGCTTAAAAAGTAACATGTAGTACAAACACTTTGAATATATGC
The DNA here is from genome assembly GCA_024741275.1 of Chironex yamaguchii. Lineage (NCBI taxonomy): Eukaryota > Metazoa > Cnidaria > Cubozoa > Chirodropida > Chirodropidae > Chironex > Chironex yamaguchii. The sequence goes on from JANTCA010000054.1 coordinate 5,782, forward strand.
AATTGGCGCAATCAGTTTTTTACACTTTGGGCAGAGTAATTCGTTTGCCTTACAGCCTCACGGTTGTGATTGCTGTAAATAAACGAAGAGTGGCTTTCCTCCCGACTTCTCCAGTTCAAACTATATCCTTATCAAACTTCCCAAACCAACATTGAAAGCAAATCGTCTGCATGATGGAGGGATTACAACCTTTAGTACTCTTTGCCCATTCCCTGATTAAAAAATAAGCATCATTCCATTGCCAAAATAATTTAATTCACCTTGATCCATAGAGTAGACAACCTCTAATTTGGTAGAAGCCTTCGACAACTCCATTTTGGTAGACGCCTTCAACAAGAAGCGTTCAAGCAGAGTTTCTGTCTTCTTGAACGTCTCTTTTTGCAGTGTATATATGGGCAGCAGCTTTAGTCAAAGCCCTGGCATTGTGCAGCTTTTAAAACGACAGCCAGTCCTTGATGTAAATACAAGTCCTAGGTGATACTTCTCCTCCATCATAGCAATGCTGGGAAACCTATGAAAATAATAAAAAGATCTCCAAAGCTAATTTACCAGAGGTGCTCAAAAACGAGAAACCTGGGTTGAGTGCAGTAGAAGAAGTAAAATTTAAAAGCCCTAAAATTCATGGTTAATGAGATCAGGCAAAAATGTTGAGAAACTCGTAAGCAATAAAATGTTGCAAGGTAATTCTAAATCATCTCCTGCCTAACAACATTGAAACTTCGGGAGTCCTTTAGTACTTTCCAACCGAGGGCCTCTGTAGACCAGGGAAAGCAACTCAAAGTTGTACTATCAAAGCAGTCACTGCAAAGATGTCGGTTTACCACTTCCAAACTTACTGCCAGGTCGTTCAGCGTGTTTTCAAGAAAAGATAACAATATTTAACCGAAAAAACGTTTGGGCCTCAAAACTTAAAAATTTTAATCCTTAAAAATACGCAGAAAAAGGATTGCTTATGCCCTCTTCACAGACACTACAAGGCTTACATTTTCATCGCACATGTCCAATGTTGCCAAAAATCAAGAGTTTTAGACAGTTAATAACTTTTTACGTGTAAAACATTACACTCAAATAAGCACAACAGACACAAAATTTACCAGGCTAAAACATATAAAAAAATCAGTGGCCAACTTTAAACATCAATCGAGATATCAGCTTATGTCTGCAGGGTACTCGGACATTCAATGTCTAAACTGCCAAAACTAAACAACTACATAAGGCATAAACCTAAACTCTACAGCAACATTTGATTAATATGATATAATTGATATATATGCTTGGCTAGGCAATTTTTCAATCCACATAGAAACAAATTAAAGAAGCTGTAATGAAATGTTTCTCTGGTGTCAATCCCAGAATTCTTTTCACGACTTGGGTGATCTTTCTATTATTTATAAGGATTGCATACCTACCACACAATAACGCTTTGCCGTATATAAATTGGTGTGCAGATGTGAAGATCGGTATGTAGGATGGACTTGTCAAAGATTGGGTGGCCAGATCAAACATGCTCAAGCCAGTGTACATCAAGCATCAATTCCTCCTAGGAAACAGACATCTCGCTCAAAGCCAACATGACAGCCAAAATATGCGATTCTGCAATAGGCCAACTTTTAAATGAAAATGTAGAATGAACCACAAACTATAAGGATGAAAATTTTTGGATAATATCTAGATCGCCCTCACGTCTAATTGGATTGGAGTTTATCTACATTAAAACAAGAAAACCAGGAATTTTCAGACAGAAAGAGTTCGCTTTTCACTTCGACTCTTCTAATAATACTCTGTTCTTCTCATTTTCTCTTTGTCTTTTTTTCTTTCTTGTTTATGATTGGTTAGTTTCGATCCATGTTTGTTATAAAAGGTTGCCATATACCTATACTTTCCTTTCCGACAATTCGTTAAAAAATACTCTTTGTGTCAGACGAAATAAAGCTTTAAGTATGTTTTTAGCGCAATGCCTCAACATTTAAAGGCAATAGTTCTATTATACTAAACTAACCGCATGCAAACTTCCTCTACCCATAAAAACGACCGCGATGTTATCTCTCTCGACTCCTCTAGTTTTTCATAAACAGGCTCACAATGCCTAGTGGGCATTCATAGACTTCAGGTCGGGTGAAGATATGCCCAAAATGAAAACACAAACTTACTGGGCAGACTCCACAAGGGACTCTCATTAAGCCTGTAGTTGGTAGCACTGGTTTCACGGCACGATAAAGTTTTCTTTGCTGCGGCATTCCTCCTGTGGCTGCAGTTTTCATAAGAATGGTCATTTCTGCCCTTCCATCAAAAATCAGAGTGTTAAGGATGGTCTCGATATCTTGAACACGAAGTGATACCTAACATAAAACAGGAGTCAGACATTAGCAGCGTGGGTTCCAAATTTTTTAAAAATAAATCATTTAGCGTCTTGAGTGGCGCGCATAGCAAATTTAACAAAACAAGCTCTCGACTCTTATTGGAGTACCTGTGCCTCCCTAAACTGAGTATTAAATTTGCTTCGTCTTATCACAATCATTCTTGCAATCATCATAAGCAAGTCAATACTCTTCCTTAACAAAAAGCGAATTTCCGAAAAGTATTCTAACCAATGCAAATAAAATACTACAAGCACTGGGCGAGCGAAAATGTCCGCCAAAACATTAGTATCAGGAGGGAATTCCCGTCTTGGGAATATTTATGTACCTTTTAGCTTTATTGATAGGCGTCATGGTAAGAGGGGGATTCCTCAAAAGGATTTCACCACTAGTTATGTTTTGATGAAGTTATCATTATCCCAAATTTCCGAACCCAGGATCTCATTTGAGTGATCACCAAAAGAGAATAAAGTAGCCTTTTTATTGAGTATTTTCAAAAAAGTCGACCCAGCCAAAATATCAACATGCCATAAAAATTACAAAACGATTTGTTTATTACTTTTTGAGTTATTTTGGTACCCAGTACTGATAAAAACATAACCTACTTGGAGGAAGTAAAATTAAATTCCTTCCCACACCAATTTTGGTGTATAGGGCCGTGCCCATCTCCGTTTCCTTAACCTTCGAGCCACACAGTTGTGCAAGCACAGTAAATGCTACAGTAGGGGGCTGGTCCAAAGGTAACACTGTGTGGTTAACTTCCATAATCTATCCCGTTAGTCCTGAGTGCTAAGCTGGGAAGCCTTATGCACCATTCTTTTAGTCTTTGGTATAAGCCGCCTTGAAGTCAAACCCACAGCCACCTGCACACAAAGCGAGCACTCTGCCACTATGACACTACCATGGTAGCATGGAAGAACGAGGTAAATAGTCTAAAATTATCCACATTAAGTTACCTACAAATTAGAACATTGTAGAATGGAGCATCAGAACATAAACATTACATCATTCAAGTTAGTTCTTAATTTGGAAAGTACTACTTTCTTTACACTTGTCAAGGCCATTTGTTTGTAGCAACCTATCAGCAGAAAAATTTTTGTTTTTCAATTATCTATATACTGTTATTGTACAGCTTTATTTAATATTCATTCATCAATTATTTATAAAATAACATAATACACTGTCAGTGAGTTATTGTATTCATGTCATAACAGTTCCTGCAGCTACATAGTATTGGTCACTCAACTTGCAAACAACACTGTATAAGGGTTAGTTTATATACCAACTCCAGTTTACTTTTAACCAAGTTGTGATCAGAACGTCATCAGTGTGTTGCCCATCTTAAGCAGTATTTTGATAAAATAAACAAATAAAACAATCCTGAATTAAGAGGTCCATGAAAATCTTTTATGATAATGGTCTTATCCTTTAAAAATCACTTTGAATCATACTGTTACGAACTCTCATCTCTGCATGCAATACCAGTTAGAAAAATCATAGACAAGTTTACAGTAGATGTTGCTTTTGAAAACAACATCCCAGGGAGTAGGGAAAAAATATCCATTTGTCTTATATGCAACCTGAATACTTATTGCTGTCAGCGGCTAATTTAAAAACATGCAAGCAATCAAAATATCACATTTTAGATCAAATTTAAGAGTAAATACTTTTACTAACTTATACTTTAATAAGTGAAGATTCAAAAATAGAACAAAATAAATAAATCTGAAGTTTTAATTTTTGCATATATTTCCCATCATCAAAGTTTACTCCTAAGCAGCTAATTGTCCATCCACAAATTTGTAACAAGAATTATCATTTGAAAAATTTTCCCCATAAATTCTGCACTTTCTTCTCATGAAACATTCTGCCAGCAAATTTTTTACCCTTAATTAATGCCATGAATGAGACATACTTACATTTTCAGCCACGTAATGCCACTTACTCTAATTTCAATAGGAGTATCACAGTGGAAAAAGGTGACAAATAACATTAAAGAAGGTGAAGGATAATATATCGTGGGAGGGGTAAAGTAGGTAGACAAGTAGGGCCATGGTCATCAACATCCTTATCTAATAAACACACAGAATGTTAAAAAATGATATTGTATCCTACATTGCTAATCCCAAGTTCAGAGATGTATTTCCACACTTCATGTGATGAAGAATAAGAGGCATTTCTTTTAGACAATGGGTCGAGGTCAAGTTTTTGAGCTGCCTTGGCCTAGACAATCAAGGGAAAGAATATAATTATATTGCAACAAATTATATAAATATATGGCAACACTTGGAGCCAACTGCAGCAATTAATGCATTACTGAATAATCATTCGCTATATGATTGATGCATAGCACAATTGCCATTCTGTTCTAATTGTCAAATGATGTGATTTGTTGGTGTCATATGTAGAAATTACACGAAAAACTAGTAGAAGGTAACTATTACAGTCTGTTCACAGACATTGACAATGTGATACCAAGGAATGACTGTAATAGCTAAACTATTGTAATCTCATAACACTAAACTTTCACCTCCATGAAATAAAAATTGTAACAAGACAAGTGCGAACGTCTTTCAGCAATTACTGAATTCTAGTGATTGAATACTTCTAGTTGACATTCTATCAATATCATGAAAATGAAGCTTTGTTGAACTTGACATCTGGTGCAGGGTCATCAGATCACCATGAAATACTTCATATGAAAATATTTGACTATTCATTATGAAAATATTTGACTATTTATTGAACTGATCCTTCTGGTGAAGTTGTTACAAAATCAACAATTAAGGAATTGTAATTACTTAGTACTTCCAGTTGACATTTTATCAATATCATGAAAATCAAGCTTTGCTGAACTTGACATCTGGTGCTGGGTGATCAGATCATCATAAATACTTCATATGAAAATATTTGAATATTTATTGAACTCATTGTTTTCGTGAAATTGTTGCAAAATCAACAATTGATGAATTTTAATTACTTAATACTTGAAATTGCTGTATTGGCAGGAAAACAAAGTACAAGTACAGCAACTATAAGCATGTTGTGTATGACGAGGAGAACACTCCAATAAAAAGGCCACAATCATTTCTTAACCTTTCGATGACATTCCATTCTTCGTTATCAGAAATTGATGTTACAATAAGTTGTAGAAGTATTTATATGGACAGGATACAATAAAGAAGAGAAACAAGCTTGTAGCAAAAACAAGAATGTGGGCAAGCACTAGAATGTGGAGTATAAAAACAAACAAATAAAAATAATAAAACAAGCAAACAAATAAGCACAAAAACAAGCAAGGCCACACAGCTTAGTTTTGGCCAGTGTTTACATGCCTGATTCCCCTATACCCTATCTTTAATGCATGTGCTATGGTTTCTCGTTAACATTATTATATCATTTTCTGTCCATGAGTGCAACCCATGTACTAAGTATAAATATACTGCGATAGAGGATAACATGAGTGCAGTGGCCACTTACTTTCTGCTCCAAGAATTTAAAACATTGCTGATTCAAAACATCAACAAATTCAGATTCAAAGTCTTGATCACTATACCAAGCACCACCAGTTACTGAGACATCTGGTTCAACATTAAACAGCATGTATACTTTCTTCTTACCAGCCTATCTAGCAAATGATGAGATTTAAAGAGAAAGGCTTGGCTATAAATATAAAAGAAAACCAACATAAATAGATAACATATGTAGTATATGGCAAATTGCAAAGATCCAAGCTGCTGATCCTGTTGTTGGCAAAAATAGTCAACTATAATAGTAGGATGTAAAGTGAGCCCAAAATAATGAAACAATACTTAAAGATGTTCTGTAACAATCCCAGTGAGAATTCTTATAGGATCCTACAGGATCCTAAAGGATCCTCAAGCAATTAGGTCCTGTATAGGACATGTTCTCTCTTTATTTAGGATCCTATAAAATCCTTTTCAGGATCCTGCAAGTGCAGATTCTTAGAAGACCTTTCAGGATCCTGTTAGATGCTAGCATAGGTAAATGCAGGATCCTATAAAGGTTCCTTCATATGATCTTGTTTGTTTAGTTAGGATTTTATCACATTCCTTTCAGGATTCTACAAGTGAAGATTTTTATAATATCCTTCAGGACTGGCTGGAGACTAAATCCTATAATTTACAATGCAAACATACTCAAATATTACAAATGGTTCATAATTCATTGATCAGTTTGCCAGTAATAAGATCCTAGGCAGGATCATATCAATATCCTACTAGGATGCTGTTTGACTCTGTACACAATTTTGTCTCCCTTTATTATCCTATAAGGCCATACTTTAACATCCTATATACTCCAGTAAGATCTTGTAACATCTTCCATAGAATCCTTTCTAATTCTCAGAACTACTATAGGATCCATAGCTGGATCCAGGTATGGTTCATTAACGAATTATAGACATGCCATATGAACAGCATGCTTTAACTAAAACTTCAATATTTTTTGAATCACATGACAAAACAAAGTAATGTATGGGGTCCTAACATAATACATGTTATCATTATGTACTTTATCAAATAAATTCAATTTTGTGCCACTATTCTCTGAAAACGTTTAACAGCTACTATAGTTCCCAAAATAGTAAATGTATTCTAAATCACAAATGTGGGTGCTGGATTGCAACTAGTGCTTTCTACTACTACAACGAAGATGTGATTAATTATCCTTACACATGTAAATGAAAATTTGGTGTCCTAAAATATATCAACAAATAAGCGAAGAAATGATATTAGGATATTTCCTGTAAAACAAAATACCATTGAAAATCGCCTTGAAAATTTGCGACATTGCGCTAAAATCATACTTAAAAGCTTTTTTCGTCTGACACTCCTCA
>JANTCA010000055.1:0-12996 GCA_024741275.1 Chironex yamaguchii
CTGAAGAAGAATTATTCGAAACGTTAAAAAGTGTTTATTTCTTGTAATTTATATATATATATATATATATATATATAGAGAGAGAGAGAGAGAGAGAGAGAGAACCAGATTATACATACGCGTCGACACAACATGCCATAAGCATGTTCTCTTTTTCAAAACAAAATAAACAATATTAAATAACAATAAACAGCGCAGATGCGTCAAGATTCTTAAAAAAAACAACGATGGACCACTCCCTGCGAGATATACGTCATTCAACTCGGTTATGCGAAGATTATTGTTGGGCACGTCTTAAAATGTAAACAGCCGATTCGTGAAGTATTATAAGAAATATTAGTACTCTTAAAACACACCACATATCGCGGCCAAAGACCTTATGAAACAAAGACTTCATATGATTTGTCAGTTAGAGCCAAGATAATGAAAAAGTGATGCGCTGCTTTGGATGTGAACCAATGATGACCAACATATTTGCTGTTAACAGCAAGAGACACCAGGAGTCGACCAACTGTGTAGAGGAGCAGTTCTGTCGAGACAGAGATAAAAGGTACAAGACACACAGGTACCTAACGTAAAGAAAATCTCCCAAGATAAGACACACGGTAGGTCGCATGGTGGAAGCATTCTGTTCCATCAAGAGTACAATGAAAAAGTCTTTAAATCAGGAATGCTATATAAGAGAAAATCGAACGACCAAAACAGAAACATGCACAATGAAATGACAGGACTTTCGCCAAAATTTGCTATTCACCATCAAAATTGAATAAAATCGCCATTTAACAGCCTTTACTTTTTATACTTACATAAATATCAGGTCGAAAAATGCACTACCAAATCTGCACTGCCAAGCTAGTACTGGTAGTTGTTCTTCAGTGCAGCGAATCAAGTCACGTAAAGGGACCTCTGCTAAGATTTTGTTTTGAAAAAAAATTCCCAGCCCAAAATCAACTTGTTTGATAACAGTCTATTGGTTCCCTAATGTTTGCATCGTACACGGTTCGGCTCAAATCTGTAGGAATTGCTATAACTAGATAATACCTTCATGTATACGATAATTCAATTCTGTCTTCTTGTTAAAATGAAGAACTACGTAAAAGAATAGAGTAGCTAGTTTGTTATCAGGACCATTTCACATACTCAAAGTAAAGCTGATAAGGGCAGCTTATCTCAAATGACCGCACCTTTTACAGCTGAAAGGCAACTACCTGTGTCCTATCGTGGTTTGAAACAGCGACCTAAAGCTGCAGCCTTTGAAATGTTTTCTACTGCCTAGGAATTTGATCGTTCGCTGATGGGTAAAAACTTGATATCAAACGAGATAAAATCAAATGAAGTCTTGGGTGCTCTGCTTTCAGGAAGTTTGACGTTGTGACAAGTATGCCAAATGGTACATCTTTAATAAATCGCCAAGCAACAAAGGGCTTAAACCTAGCTTGAATTCATTTCAGCTAAGATTTAAGTTAGCTCTCGAAAACCTCAATCCTTAGTTTTGGTTAATAAACACAGACTCCTCCAATCAGTATTTAATTGGCGATAAACAGCCCAGATCATAGCCTCTAAATAAGCCAAAACATATTGGAGTACCGAAGAGAACTTTACAGAAAGCCTTGAGTTTTTAATAATGCGTAAAATTCGCGCCCTGCTTGTTTAGAAGCCGGACTATAGAGAACAAGACGAGTTTTGAGAATAAGACGAGCTCTGGGGTACACCAAATACTTTCTTGATATATTCCTGTTAAAGTTTCACATTTGTTTTTTTCCACGTGCTTCATTAGCACACGGCAAACTTTATCACTAAACTTTTACTTGCTTCCGAAATTTTAACTCCCAGAAAACCTAACGGTGTGTTTTCACCCACGTGTTTAAATGACATATTTACCATGTACAGCTGTAAAAGACATACTAACCAATGTACCTCGATCTACTCTATAGTCGCATGGACAACCTTCAATAAAACCACAGATACTTGTGAAGTTAAAAAAGCAAGTTGTTCTGTATCCCAAGCACGCAGCACTCGTAGCAACTGACCCAAATAATCACGCTTTGAGACAGATATGAGCAGTCATGGCATATAAAAGGTGAAATTTGGATATACAATACGGTACGCGTCCATTAAACTTCTCTAATGTGACGCAGAGCATACTTTGTCACTCCATGGCAACGTCCGGGATTGTGTCACACAGCTGACTACTGACACTGAAATTTAACGTGCACAAATATACGAGTAAGCACCTCTCAAACCATACTCGACACAGACTTTCCAGGTATGACTTTGTGGACAGGTTATTTCCAACTTTAAACAGGCGGTTAGGCTACACATTTTTGTCTATTCGTTATACACCGGCCCTGATCAAAGCATAAGTGCTTGACTGACTAAACGTGAAATAGGTATACGTTACGTTCTACTAAACCAGACGTTTCAGTGCTGGACGATCTTACGAACAGCAGAGAAATGACAGAATACATGTTAGTAGTGATGATACTTCTTCTTTAAATAATGCTGTTTACAATGTTTCACTTATTAACAAAATATAGTTCTATAAGCTCTCCTTAAATCTTTAACACTTCAAGATGTACTAAGCGTTTTGTGACCGAATGTGCATATGTTGCACGATTAGAATTTTGTTGGTCGAGCGATCAAGGATGGGCCGTTCTCTTATTCAAAAGCAAAACTTACTTTGCATGAAAATGATGCTTGCTTAAGGGCACCTTAAGTCTGGTCAACAATTAAAAAACCCACCTAGTAGATTAAACATTCCAAACTCTTTCAAACACTTGCAACTTGATCATAAAGAGCATCGTTCTGTCATTGACAAAATTACTTAACTGTACAAAATAGGCTTGCTGTAACGAAAATACTTTTCAATTCATTTGAAAAATCATACAAACACGGCCACCTTTAAATAATAACAGATAAATGCTAGTTGCAAAGCAGTGACTTACACCGCTTTACAACTCGTTAAAAAGCCAGTTCACATTTTAACAATAAAAAGCCAGACCTATCAACCCCACTTTGTAGAGTGCTCCCCTCCAAACGCTCAAATAAAATACATCTAATTTTCAGACGCAAAGCAGACAGTTTCTTTGCACGTGGTGAGATTGTTGCAAAGTCAAAAGATGAACAAAGCAGGTAATATGGAACATTTAGCAATTGTGTTAGCAACTAAGACACCTAACATCTTACGGCAACCATGCAACCTCACTGACGCCATTGTCGTTTCTAACAAAACATTCAAAAACAAGCGGTCCGAGCAACAAGCTACCAAAACTGTAAAATCTTGCTGAGTGATTGCATTCAAAATCCTTTTAAATCATTCCACATAGCTCTACATGTCATCCTAGATTACTTTACGCCATTCTACATCACCAGACACTATTACACATGAATTTCTCTATGATTTTCCACTATTGTCGTCATCATCCGTTATAGTTTTTTCACCATCCTACACCTCCCTATGCCATACTACGCCTTTCTAAACAATTCAACGACACTCTACATTCCCTGTAGTTCTAGATCGTACTACGCCAATTTGCATACTTGTATGTAATTCCACATCACTCTACGTTATTATACACCATTCTACATCTTCCCAAATAATTTTACATCATAATACGCCATTTTGCATACTTGCATGTCATTCCACATCATTCTACGTTATTATACACCATTCTACGCCTCCGCGCTTTTCAACTTGTTCTTAGCGCACGTCTTAGTCCATGCTGTGAAAAACCTTGATTTGGGTGTGTACATCAAGTACCGTTTGGATGGATTGGACTTCGATCTCCGGCGGCTTTCTGTTCGAACTAAGACAGTGGAGAAACTCATCATTGAAGCCCTCTTTGCTAATGACTGTGCCCTCATGGCACACAAAGAACATCATCTTCAAATCATCGTTGATAGCTTCGCAGAAGCATCCACGTTGTTTGGGCTAATGATCAGTCTCGGAAAGACAGAAGTCATGGTCCAGGCAGCCCAGAACACAACCAAAGCCCAGCCAGTCATCACCATTGATGGTGTGCAGCTGAAGTGTATACAGAACTTCACATATCTAGGCAGCACCATCTCTGCCGATGGATCGCTGGAAAATGAGATCACAGCTAGGATCCAGAAAGCAAGTCACGCATTTAGAAGACTGAGCACAAGGGTCCTTCAGCAGAAAGGCATCAGACTGTCCACAAACTCAAGATCCAGCTGTAGTCCTTACCTCGCTCCTCTATGGATGTGAAACATGGACATTGTACCGACGACACATCAAACAACCGGAACATTTCCACCAAAGATCTTTGCACAGGATCATGCGCATCCGCTGGCAGGATAGAATCACTAACCAAGACGTGTTGGACAGAGCTACATCACCAAGCATTGAATCGATGCTACTGAGGGCCCAGCTTCGCTGGACTGGCCATGTCATCAGAATGAAGGACAACCGCATCCCCAGACAACTGATGCACGGGGAGCTTAAATCAGGTTCCCGCAAACAAGGGCGACCGAAATTAAGATACAAGGACACCCTGAAGAGCAACAAAAAGTGGCGCGGCATCCAGCCTCGATAACTCGAAACCTCGGCTTCAGACAGACCTACGTGGAGCCTGCTGGCCTCCAAAGCAGCTTTTGACGAGGGCAGACGAAAACATCTAGCTGCTGCGAGAGAAAAACGCCACAGAGCATCAACTTCGATTGCGCAGACCACAGATCATCGCTGCGACATTTGTGGGCTTCTGTACAGTTCCAGCTTTGGACTGCGAAGCCACATGCGTACTCACCGCTGATAGCACACTGTCTTCATGGGATCGATGGACTAACAAGAAGACGTTATTATACACCATTCTACATCAAACTACGCCATTTTGCATACTTCTATGTCATTCCACATCACTCTACGTTATTATACATCATTCTACATCTTCCCAAATAATTTTACATCATACTACGCCATTTTGCATACTTCTACGTCACTCCACATCACTCTACGTTATTATACACCATTCTACAACTTCCAACATAATTTTACATCATATCACGGCATTCTATACCATCCACATGATTCTTGCATTATCTTGGGTCATTTTACATTCTACATTTTTCTGCACTATATTATTTTACACCATTCCATATTATTCGAGTTCATGTGGTTCATTTAACCATCGTTATACACCAATTTGCTACACTGTACATTCTGTATCACTCTATATCAAACGACTCTTCCTTATGCCCTAAGATTTTGTTACTCAATATCACTTTACCGTTTTACATCATTCCACGCCATTACAATTACATCTGCTTCATTGTAAGCTGGTCTACATTTATCATGCATTATTCCACATCTCTCACAATCAACACAAGACGTCTTGGGAGGCCAACTATAGTTATTCTAATGCAAGACGCCAAACACCAAACAGTTAAAGCAATATAAAGTCAACAGTATCCTCTCATGTAATCTAAAAATTGTCATAAACATAAAATAGCCAGTAAAATAGAGGCTCTAGAAGGGACAGATCTTAAAGAGTGCTGCGGTCAATTGATATAATATCATCTGCAATAAGCTTTTCATAGCAAGCCAGAATGTAACTGACAATAACAGGTTTTGAACTAAATGTGCTGGGCAGAGCTCGCTGTACAGGCAAACTTTATTATGCGATGCAAGGTGTTGAAGACGTTCTTTTCTAACGAATCATCACGCGATCCCAATTCTTAAAAGTGTTTTTGTTTTCTGTTTCAACGCCTTTGCACTAAGAAAAGGCAAATGTGTTTTCTTGTGTCTGAAAACACATTGCTGGAATGATATACATAAAGGTGTCAAAACATTACTAAAACAAGCTATGAGAACATCCGCAAAGATTGAAATGAATAATCAATGATATCAAACACAAAACCCCTGAGCAGCAGGATCCTTGTTAAGAGTGTAAAATACCAATAAACCCTAAAAATATCTATCAACCACAATGACCTCAAACAATACATCTGGGTTCTTACCGCTTCAGTAAAAGCCTCGACATCATGTTGTTGACTAGCCTCACACAGCGACTAAAGAATGAAGGGAAACAGAGAAAACGGTGATAACACACGAAGTCACCGGAGTTCGCATCAAATACTTATCTTGCTTCTCCATAACGATCGCTCATTACTGTGGGAGACGGAAACAACGCCAAGTGTGCAATACAAAACACTCACTGGTGTAAAATCTAATGTAGGCTTCATTTAGGAGACGGGCAATCTTGAAATAAACAAGGCCTATATATCTCAAGAGCTACCAAACCCATCGCTTTCGTGTAACGTCCTTGGTGGTACAAAGGGTACAGCGCTTTGTTACTCATAAAAAGGCAACTCATATTAAAGAACTGTTCCATAGCCCATGGTGATAAACTGATTTAACGACTTTGCGTGGAATGGGTTTGAAAGTGTTTTCCTATCAAAACACTGGGATAATAGATGGTACTGTGCTAGAAATTGAGGATAATCTAACACATATTTCCGTTAAAAACAATCAATTACGAAAATCTGAAAACACGAAAAACCAACAAATTACATCCTATTTTCAAAAAGACTCGCGCAAAACCACTCATCAAATTCTAAACTCCTCGAATTCCAATATTCTAAAATGGCTTCCAGTTTAACTGGAAGGAGGATTTAGGCTTAAATTAGGAGACTTAGAAGGTGCCCCTACAGCGATGACTGTGCTGGGGGCGGGGGGGGGCGCTATGTGGGAAGCCTTTCCTGGTGCTACCAAGTCTTCTTTATCCTAAGTGGGATTCGAACTCACGTAAGTCTGTAACGCACACCAGGGCTGTAACCATTCGGCAGCTCACTCTCGAACAACAACGTTTTCACTGCATTTTTCAACCATCGACGACGTCACCGACGTTTTTAAGTTGACACTGCCAACTTTGCTTAACGAATCCGATAAACTCGTCTTTCTCATTACGTTGCTGCTGACAAGCGGGCTTTTATCGGAGATCAAGATTTGCTAAACATTGTAACCTACATACTACCTAGTTGAAATTCTCACGATAGCATAAAATTTGAGAAAAACAGCAATATCTAGGTCAAACTTCGTAATGGTCAAAATTACGACCAATACCAGGCACTGAAAAACTATGAAGGAGTCCTACTTGCCTGTTAACATTGTTTGCAGTGACTGCTGAGGGACAAAATATACTTACACAAATAACAATAAGTAAATGAGAAATTTTGCCATCTGCTAAAAACAATATAATTTTGTAAAGAGGAAGGAAATACGCTGTTAATCTTACGTACACTCCTTTGGTCATAAGAACGAAACTGTGTGTAATTCTAAACAAAATTACTTTCATAAACAAACGAGTTTCCATATACTTAGTTACCTATAAGGGAAACATAGCCACACGTAAGATAGTATTGTTCAATTACCTTTCTAAGTCAATTTGTTAACCACAGTTACAGAAGCTTACTTTTTGGGACGAAGTATAACAGAGATAACAGTAGGAAATGAGACAACAAAACAAAAATATAACACAGTTCTCACTCAAATCAAATTATTCAAACTATAATAAGTCTTAATGGGTGTTTCCTTCGCAACGAGTTTGCGGCCAATTTCAAATACGAAGCCAGGAATTAAATCCAAGAGCAATGACCTCTCCAATTTTAAGCACACTGACCTCCTGAGAGGCAAAGATAAGTCAATATTTTCCCCATGTATCTCTGTCGTAGGACCTAAAAAGTACCTTGATGAAATCGTATTATACACATGCCATATCAAAGCACTTCAGCGAATAATTGACGGAAAAATTCTCTCGTCATTATCTTCAAGGCAAGCACACCGCGTCAAATACGTCATACCCTACAAGTAAGTCTAGTTCCATCGTCCAAAAATAGTCTCGGTATGATCCGTGTCTGGTTCCCCATCGAGATGAGCTTACAATAATATATACAATCAGTCTAAAAGCACGTGTTTATTCTATGCTTTTGTTAAAAACGTATTTAAGCTTTACATACTTTACTGTATTCTCTTAACTGAAGATGGATTAAGAAAATCCGAAACATGTCTTATAAATTTAAAACATTGGTCATTGCTTTTAGACTGATTGCTAGTTTTGTCGTGTCACGTAACTTTGGTAATAATATATACAAGATACAACTGATTAATCACAACTTCTTGGGAAAGTCAAAAAGAAAGTGTTATTTGTGATTATTGCCAGAATCATTTATTACACCTTGTGAGTTGTTATAACTACTGAACCTAGACACATGCTTGATATGAAAACTACCAGCCAATTAATTAGTAAGAAGTCCGAAGGTAAAGGCACAAACCAAAAGGAAAAATAAATGGGAAATGGTTTTTACAAGCTTTGCACTTAAAATACAGCAGAAATTAAGGGATGACTATGACCAAGGCGGGGGCGGATCTAGAGGGGTGTTAATGGCGCTTGAGCACTCATAAAATATCTCAAAAAACCTGTCAATGATATCTCCAATATTAAAACAATACCAACTAGCATCATCAATTGCAGGACTGTGCTTATCATGTTCAAAAACAGTGTCACATCCACCCTCATACTATGGGTACACCGAATTTGTGACTCATGCTTTTGCCTTGTTGCATAATCAATTCCCACTGGCAAGCCTCTTGAAGAGCACTCGTTATCTGGCTAAGGTGATTGGTTTACCACTCTCATCCATTCTCTGCCCCATAAACAACCAACACGATTGGTTTGCTATGAAATTTTAAATTCTATAGGTGCTCCCGCCAAATCTTAGCTCCCGTAATTGGACAGCATGATTGGTTCAATGCTAAAGTTGGGTGCTCCTGCGAGTTCCAAACATTGGCAAATAAGAGCATTTGATTGGCTAGCTCCGTTAATGGGAGCTCAATTTAATTCAATGCAGTAAGATCAACCACAAGTTTTAATGGTGTCCCAAGCTCTGAGACACTACTACAAAAACGACTATTATCTCAAAACTATACTACCTACAGCCATAAAACTTACACATGTTGTTAACAAAACATTAATCTATGGAAGGGTGTAAGTTTTTTGAAATACCACTAGGCGAAGGTGGTCAACTAAGCTCTCAAATATTCTCGTGTCCTATAATTTTGTATTTCTACTACTATTTTTCAATAATCAACAGATATTTCCAGAGATAAGGAAAATTTGTTACCTAAATCAGTCTAGGGGCTTGGTCGAAAGTTCCCCAAGGACGTAGCCCCAGAGCCCCTATTTTGAGCACCCATAAAAGTTTTCCCTCGATCCGCCCCTGCAAGGGGGCATCGAAATCGGGTCTCACGACCCTAAATCTGACGCCTTGCCTACTGAGCTAAATAGCTCTAAAGGAAAGGTCGAAAGACTATTAGTCATTCAAGACGGATCGTCTGCCCGTTATCATGTGTCTGTCTACTGGTGAATACGCTGTACAAGCCGGATGTGTTTTGTGCCTACAGGAGCCCCTTAAATGACAAAGTGTACATTTATCACCGTTTGCATTAATTCCTTATACAAGTCGACAGCGTAGTTTTGTGCTAAGAACAGAAATTTAAGGTATGAGTATTACCACCAACCACCAAGGTCACTTAAAATACAGCCTCCAATAGTTTTTTCACATTCCCAGCATTCCTTAAAACATGAATAAGGTTCCCAATCAGAGAAAAAACTCTGAATTGCATGTGTTCTAAAATACAGCCAATGCGACTCTTTGCAGAGCCCCTTACATAACTGTCAATCAAATGATGGTATCTTATCGTTACACTAACAAGACCTACAGATTCTCATTCACTTAACCTGATGTCTGCATTCATAACCATTTGTCTCACAGACGACCGTAAGAAGTCAGTGCATTCGAGTTCATTTCATTATTCTAACACACCTGCCACTATTCGCCTCATGTTCAAAGCGAGGCACGCAATAGCATCTCTTGAAACGAACCTTACAATAATAGACAACTTAGTTTACCCGACTAATGTGTATCTTTCAGGCTCGTTTTCGTTGTCATTTAAATGATAGCAGAGGTACCCCCTCTTCCCAAATACCAAAATACTTAGGTTATGTATCCTCTTTAATCATTACTATAGATTAGAGACCCCGCCAGCAATAAGGACACCATGCTGTGATTTATTACAAAACAAGTCTATTTCACTCTTATATTTGTTATGATATATATGTTTGGTCTACTTACATACAAGCAGAGTGCGGCATCAAATGTGCCATTGGGTGCAGTGATTGACAGTGTTCCACCGTAATAAAATGGCTTACATTCGATGGCAGTGTCTGTCAGCACACTCTACTGATACACATACTTGGTATAAATACATCGAACCCTAAGCATCGTTCGTGGTGTATTTTACATAGTACATTTACACAAACAACAGAAAACACTAATCCAGAACAAGATCGCTGGGCAAACAAAAACTTTCCAACGCCGTGGTCTCTGGCCACCTGTTGTGGTCAGATTATTTCTTTCTTATATCCTATGGTGAACTTTTTTTAGCTTGTCTGTACCCTTACTGAGATACCGATAAAATTTTCTTTGGGCGCGATAAGTACCATATCAAAACAATGTTAAAAGAAAACTGCTTACCAAGGGGTTAGCTAGAGATGTAAAGAAGAGCTTATCGCTCACCGTATCCCATCACGAGTAAAAAGCAATAATCTTTAAAAGAAAACAATTTGTGAAATTTTCATCGGATATATAATTACTGCATCAAGTAGATTTTTCCCCGTAGACTATTTGCTATATTAACACGGATCAAAATACGAAATGAAACATGGGGCGAGCGTGTAGCCTAAATGCGCATGCACTGGACAGATCCTACACCAAAATTGACGACAATAGGCTAATATCACTATTTGTCCAATTATGAAATGAATCTTGAAAAAAGTCGCAAGCACCTTTGATATGAACATTTTGGATAATAACCAAATCGATATAACGTTTGATCTTGATATCTGCTAGTTTGTTTGTCCGTCTGTCTGTTAGCTGCAAAGCTCAAAATGTCAAGGACGGATGTTCAAAATGAGTCTCCAAACAAATAAGATTTTTCGAGTGATTCGGACCACTATCCGGATTAAGGAATTACAACTATTAGGAATGCCGTCATTTGAATATTACATGAAACCGCGGCTACTAGGGGAACCCCAACGGGGAACTGTCATTGCTATATTTGGTAATCACCACGTCCAGAAAACCTCAACTATTGGAGTAAAGCAAATGGGAAAACCCCAGTTAACATGTTCCTAATGGCACATCGCATTTCAGCCTTCAGAAAAATGCAACTTTAACTTGATTCCGTTGCTATGGCTGGGGTTTGCGTTTTTTGAATGGTCTTGGGTTATGTTGCAACACTTTACAGACCAACTCAGCTTAAAGTTAGACCAGTGTCACTGAACAGCTGCAAGTGTATAAGAGACCATTGCATGTTCCTTGTCAATTACTTCTTGTTTACTTGCTAAAACATATACTTTCCAACACGGTCGCCGTTAAGCGGAACAATCAGCGTACGGTGACACTGGATATAAAAATGATTGATCCCATCTACTTAGCGAAACTCAAGCATGCCATACTACTGCAATGAGCCTGTCCATTGTACATTGACCAGCAAGAATACCTCCTTGCTTTACAAACTGATGTTTACAAAATAAACCATGCTTAGGGTTCCATTTTCGGTGCACATACCATACTTCCCTCCAAGATGGATATATTGGGTACCAGAGGAGCTAGGGAAAGAGGTCACGAAGGTCTCACCAAGAGATAGGAGTAGCAACAATCTCTATCTTAAAAGAGGTAACAGGTAATGAAAGAGAAGCATTCTTCTTTCCTCATCCATCGGCCATCTTCTTCACTCTGAAGTCATGGTAAAGTGATTCGTGGGTAACAAAGGGTGATTGTTTATGTCGATGACGACAAATTAGATTGGGTTGGTGACAAGATTAAATGGTGCTAGCTCGCGCTAGGTTCCTTTTCCGGCGGAACACAGCAGCCTCCCTCAGTTACCACTTCCCTGTAAGAGAAATATTTTCTTTGAATAGATACCATAGATATAAAACTAAACCTTAAATCCAAATGCTACTACCTCAACTCCCTGTAGACTCGAGTGGCCCTTGTACGTTTTATGTTGAACACTTTAAGAAACGGTTACCACGAGAGCATATTGTGGATCAAGTCAAAAATTTGGATTGTTTTCTATCCGGTCTTGTATAAACGGGCTATGCCTTCTAAGTAACCCTATCAGTCAGCATAGGTGGCTATCCGTAACTTGGATCTAAAATGAACAACTACTGTAATAACTTATCTGCAGTATCTGTCATTTTCACCGCTTGTTGTCTCCAAGAACAATTTCAATTAACAGATTAGCAACCAAGAGATAAGAACCCTTAAGCCTGTGATTAGGATCACTTACACCAAACAGTTAGGTCTTCGCGGTTAACTTACTGGAATCATGTCTCGACTATAGAAGGTCATTCATGTTAATGATTTTTTCATGGTTGTAGAGAGAACTTAACAAGCTGGCGCTAGGAAATCCTACTTATGACACTTATCAGGAGCACAGGGATTTAAGATGATATTCATGATTCTGCTAAATTGTAACTAATAAGATAGAATTGAGTTTTTATTCAAATTTAAAGTTATCAATCGACTTCTGCATATTGAAAAGGCATGAACAAAAAAACTTAAAATCACATTCTAGCCTCTATTTACTCATTTCCCTTGTGCTTCTGATTCAATTTTGAGCTTCATTACATCTTCACCTTCTGTTCTCCTTTGTCACTTCTTCTTCCATCTTCATGATACAACAAGCTAAAGAAAATTGACCTGAAGCACTGCTCACCCTGTATATGATATTGTGCTGGACTGAAATCAAGGAAATGTCAGTAGGCAAATAATTCAGAGTAACCATCACAAGCAAAACCATCAAAACCTCTACCTTCTTACATATGTATATGCAGATATATATATATGAACAATCTTTTTGTGGTACAAAACTTGAAAATCGCCTTGAAAATTTGCGACATTGCGCTAAAATCA
>JANTCA010000056.1:0-12996 GCA_024741275.1 Chironex yamaguchii
ATCTGGTAATGCTAAGGATTGCTCTGAGGCATCTCATTTCAAATGAGCTAAGTTTACGCGAGTCTTCTGCAGTAAGTTGCCTGACCTGCTTGAAGTCAAATATGGTATTTCTGAAAGCTGTATATTAGCAATGTCACTCAATGAGGGTCACAAAAGAAGGTGACACAAAAATGGAGGAAGGGGGCTCTTACAACTCTAAGACGTTCCATATGCGCTTTTTGTGTAACATTTTTGCTCAAATACAATCTGACTTCAATGTTTTTAATATATGTTTAAATTTTACGTTGTTAACCAATGGATAACATGACAAAATATAGAATTTGTTGGCGCTGATAACAGGGCACTGGCAGGGAAAGTAATGAAGATGCTTTGAAAAACGTGACGAGGAAAAGAAGTAGTTGAAATAATATAAAAAGGCCTGAAGCAGTTTCTGGGACATAGAGCGAGACAGGAGGTAATTGATTAACTGGTGTCGACAGGAAAAATTTAATAAAAAGTATAAAGAGCATAGGAAGTCAAAGACAGGCTTTAATCACCAGCCTATCGAAAAATCTTCAATATAAAATAAGCGGTTGGTCATCCAGACAGTATGAGAAGGTTGTGGCAAATAGTGGACCATAGATCCCCAACATCCTGGAGGGCCAGGCGTCTGAAATAAGGAGAAGAATGCTGGAGGATTAAGTTAAGCTTTCACATCCTGGAAAGAGGAATGGGTACCTGCACTGGGTAATTAAGTAACCTCCGAGTAATTTTAAAGTTGTATGAACCAGTAGTAGCCTTTCATTAATTTCTACAACATGTTGATTACTTATTCCGACCAAACGATAACGATTGATTACCTTTGCACATCAACATTGCATCGGCATATACTATTGTATAGCCATGTAAGGTCTCGTCTCAAATAAATGTACATATTGACTTTGTTAAAAGGGTACAGTAAATGAGCACTAAATAAACTGATCAAGGAAGGAATTTTCTGTATTTAGGTTATTTATTGTCAGGGAAATTGGCAGACTTTAATAATAACTTGATGGCATAAGAGAGTACACCAAGATGCCACCAAGCTGGAAACTGATGGATCTGACAATGACTTTACCAGACCAAACACAGCAATTAAAACATTACATTTTAGCAGACTCGTTTATAGAAGTGTGACAAAATTTGGTCTGCAACTTTGCTTAGCAAGTCCACAGATTACCAGATAACACTGATCAAAATCAACAAAGTTCCCAACCTATTGCAAACCAAAACTGAATACGTGATTTCACGTGTCAGTTTTAGGTAAGCCCTCAGACAATGACGCTTTTTTATGACCAAGTACTACCCACGATACATTCTTTATATGCTCTGAATAAATTACTTTTTTCCTTTAGAATTTGTAAAGTTGAAAGCATACTTATATTTTGAATTCTCTTTTCCTAGCAAAGCCTTTTGTGGCATGAATCAAATGAGACGACAGATGGCAATCTCAAGTCAAAAGATTACTGTACACAAAGTAGCAAACAAAAGTTTAACAAATATAATTTTTAGTTATAATACTAGATCTATTAGTTTACTATTATCATGATTAGCATGACAGATGTAAGCCATGATTGTGTTCAGTACATGATAGATTTTCGTAAATGATATTGTGTCCCGTTAGGCAGTAGATATCTGGATATCTCGCCTTGTTTAGTATTTTATAGCACTTCCTTATATTTTAATGAATTGTTGATTTTCTCAGAGGTCTGGATCTATTTACGGGTCTTGCAATTTTACATCTAATTTGTCACAATACATGTTAAATTTTGTTTAAGGGCCTGGACCACCTAAATGAGCTTGCTCACTCTCGTTTACGTAAAACGAGTTCCATTCCATTCAGGTAGGATAGCCTCCTCTTTGTGTTTTGAAAATGTGACTTTTCTATGTTTTGGCCCCAACTAGCCAAGGCCAAAAACACAAAAATTCAGTTGTAGTCAAACTTACTAAAATTTCGCAAAAGTCTACCTTTTCTTTTTAGGGTATTTACTTTCTTTCCTATGCTTTGTATTAAGATTGAATTGTCAGTCATTGTCGATTCATTAATAAAAAAATGATTTAACGCCAAAATTGTTTGCAATTGCGTATAACGGTAATATTTAGCCCTCCCAAAACGAGGCAGATCACCTGGTTGCGTTTACATGGATAATACGTATCCCACGAAATGTAGATCTCACTCACTTTTCTCACTGATCTTACCAATGAGGGCTGGCCCAATGTTCATGTTAGCACCAAGATAAAACTGCACAAAATTACTAAGAACACACACATCTCACCTTAGCTAGTTCAAATAAGTTTATCATTGTCGACTGTGACTAACGTTGCAGTTATGTATTGCCTTCTTTGCTATCAAAATTTGTTTTATTTTGCTACCACCTTCACCATTTTGAGTTCATTGGAGTTTATTTAGTGACAAGCTTCTTACTTCTGTTATTTTAGGGCTGGATATATTTAACAACAGCAAGAATGGCATGGAACGGATAAATATTGTAAACTTTTCAAGTGTCTGTGGAATTCAAGGGAAACTGTATCTGTGAAGATAATAAACCCATATTTATTCATAAGCTCTCCTCGCAAAAGTACACTTATTTACGCAAACAGGAGCAGAGAGAAGTCATGAGCACTGAAAACAAAATCTGACCCAAGTGAAAGTCTTGGATGACTTGGTAATTGCATTCCAACATGTAATGAAACAAAAAAAACAATTTTATATTCTCATGTGACACACATGCATTACCCGGTTACCCCTCATCTCAGCAAAAATGGGACAGTTATACATTTTTAGGCTATTAACGCTTCTACAGTGACAATTACACATAGCAAGTTGTTCCTCTGCATCTTTGACAAGGCTTTTCGCACTTTGCTCATACTCATCGGAGTTAATATAAACCATACTAAAGATTCCAATCTTAATTCCTTCTAGACTTTCTATTTTGGATTCTCCTTCTTGTGAAGTCAGAGTCACATGTAAAGACTCAATTTCTACTTGTCTCACGTGTGCTCTCTGATGATTTGCTTCTCCTGTCTGTGATTTTCTAGAGAGATTTACTCACGTAACACAATAACTTTATTTGTGGAGTTGAAGAATATTGACGTCATCCAAAGTATGTGCTTCTTTCTAAAGATGCCTTGGTGTCTGACTTCAAAGTTTCTCCTTCAGCAGCTCACGTTGGATGCTAATCTTTTTAACTGTAACTTGCAGCAGTGCAACACTTGTTCGATATGTTCATCTTTATCAAAAACACAACTCAATAACTTATTTCATTAGACATTCATGTCAAAAAATGTAATTGGTCACTCGTATTCTCATTTAACATAAGTTTTATGATTTTCTTTCTCTAGGTGCCATTTTTGCTACAGATACAATTTGTGATAAGAAAACAGCATTAGAACATTTTCAAATCCTCTTTACTTTTACAGTTTTTAGTGATTGACTATCTTGCTTCTTCCAGTCATGGTATTGCCTTTATTCTCGTATCTCCACACTAACTGTCTTTTAAGAATTCCTTTATGCCTCTCATTTTGCAAGTCCTACGTTAATCTCCTTGGCTGAGTCCAATACGGTGCTCAACTTTCATTACACTAATCTGTTTTTGTCTATCCTCCTTCTCGGACTTTTGATCACATAGTCTAAGTGAAAACACTTTCATGGCCAATACGCTATAAATTTAATTGCTCCTTTTGGCAACAGGCTCTTGTACTTTGTCGCAGGCCTAGTGGTCTCTGAGAGTGCAATGGTGTGGCCAGTTCAAGATAATATGAAAAGAGTTTGCAGTTATGCGATCATTACACCATCACATCTCAAAAATTACCTCTGAGAAACAACGTCTCTGTAGCTCAGTGATCAGAGCATTCTGCCTGGATAATAGAAAGTCGTAGGTTCGGTCACCACCCTGGACGTATGATTTGCTTCTCAGAATTTCAACAATTTATGTCTCATTTACGCACAAACCAAACGATTACAATTCATACATCGTAATACTGCAGCATTATTGAACCCTCGACCTTCTACTGTCCGGGGAGAATGCTCTGACTAATGAGCTACAGAGACATTGTTTCTCAGAGGCGAATTTGGGATGTCATAATTTGATGATCGCATCACGGCAACTCCATTTATATTATCTTAAATTCACCACGCCATTACGCTCTCAGAGACTCCTAGGTCTTTTCTGTAACCATAATATGCAGAAGAGGATACATGGATTAATTAACAGGAGAAAAGAAATTACAGCAGAGCAGAGGTTTCAAAGGTGAGTTTTTAGGAAACAGAGCGCATGGAAGAAAGTCAAGCAAAACAGGTAAGTAGAATTATTACATTTGATTAAAGGTCTCACATGTCAAGATGTGTACAATATAACATTATTATTATCTTTATTCTCGTTAACTTCAAAAAACCTTTTAAACCAGGAAATGCACCCGAATAAAAAACTCCATGATTAAAAATTTGATAACATAAGTTTTTATTAGCACCTTGTACAGCAATAGATACCTTTGTGTAACCTTTGATTAGTTAATTACTAAAAATCAACGCCGATTCAATAAATTGATAAATGCAGATAACTTTCTAAGGCAAAGAAACAGTTGCTTTCAGATGGAAATATCTGCAAGTCTTACACAAGACAGCAGGACAAACAGTCAAGGAGAAGAATATGAAGCTTTGTTATATAAAAGATCAAGTAATTGAATTGGATCGAAAGCACACATAAGAAAACGATTCAACAGAAACTAATGACAATGCGCCAAAAGAATACAAGCCAACCAGTTGCCAACACGATGAAGATTTGCAGAAATCACCCAAACAAACTGATACCACTTCCACTACCATCACCTCTTCAGCCGCCATTATCAGCAAAATCGCTAAAAGCAGCTATTATCACCATGACACCAAATACTACCTTCATTATTTTCTTCTCGTCATAATAAAAACCAATTATCATCACCAACATCTGCAATATCATCATCATCACCACCATCGACATTAGCATCAACATCACTATCATAGTCATCATCACCATCATCATAAGCATAATCATCATCATCATCAAAATAAATATCACCAACATGAAAACCATCATCATCAACAGCATGTCTACAATAATTATTACCATCATTGTTATAATTATTACCACGAACATGCAGTTCTTGTCCTGAGAACAATAGATAGCATATAAAGATTGAGGTGCCACACGTAACTCTGAGAAGAAGATTAAGAAACAATGACGAGTTTAAAGGAAGAGAAGAAGGAGATGGTCGATGGAAGTCAAAGACAACAGGAATTGTGCTCTTTTATGAGATGCTACCATATTCAGGTTGGCATCTTTGTACATTTTTCCGACCACTGAAGAATTTAAAGGGAGTTAACTACGTCATCTACACTGTAACTAAAATCCTGGATTGTATCTTTGAAAGCAAGGTCAGTACAACTGAACCGTTGTATTATCAAAAGTTTCAAGGAAAGAGGAGAATGCTTCAGGCAATACTTATAAAGAAATACGAATAGTAATTATCAAACATCAAAGTAAAAAGGATGACAAAAATATAAATGCAATGCACGAAGAATGTTTTGAAAGTTAGGAGAGACCAGTGCCAAAGACAAGCTTTACATGTATGCTATTCCACTGAGCAATTACAGTGCAGTGCTCTTCAGCAAAACTTTTCGACTAAACGGAAAGATTTGGGGAAATTTGAGGCTGAGTACTTGTACTGTATCTTACATGTTAAGGTGGCTACAAATAATATTTCAACCCATGGAACTTGCATCCGCCTACCTGTTTGTCTATTGCTAATTACTGGAAGGCTTTTGAAGATATAAAATAAATCAGTTGAAAACATTTGAAAAAGAATTCCCTCCTATTTAATATAGAGCACATCGGTAAATAAAGAGTAGTTAAAACTTGTATCTAAATTGAAATCTTTTCCTCTAATAGCAAGCAACATAAGATGTGATAATTAATGAATTTACTCGATTAAAATACCTGACAACAAGACAAAGGACTTGGTCCTTTCCTTTTCCAAACTATTAAACACCAGGCACCACCTTGTGAAATATTGGTTGAACTTTAAGTAACAAAACCAAAGACATACATTGTTAGATAATCATCACAGGCAAAATTGCTCGAAAATGTAACCTAAAGCTTTAAGCTTTAAAATTATGAAATTGATCATAAGAAAGTTAGCACAAATTATTGCACTGTAGTTACTGTTCGATTAAACAGGCAAAATGTAAACCATTACTGCACGCCCGTCAAGGAATGACGTATAATACTGCAGGCAGTAAGAAGTTACAAAAATAACCATCTAGTCCCATGTCTGCCACTGCTCAATAAGGTTTATTTTCAGTCAAAACACCGAGCCATTCTACAAATCATTGCGATATCTGACAAGCTTTTTGTTGACTTGCGCGTCGCTAGTTGATCAGAACAAAGGAGTTTCTCCCATTTTTAAAACAGCTGTTATATCCTAGCCAAGGTAAAGTAAGGACATATTTTCTCTTTATTAAATGTCCTCCTTGCTGTGTTGGAGCATATATAACACAAAAGCCTCTTTTTATTCAAATATGTTGATACAACTTCATAAGTCATACCTATATTTTGTAATATCCACTAAAGCAATTAACATTGCTAATTTGACTAGTAAAAGCTGGCTATCTGTCACTTATTTAGCCCTTTCATTTGAAAACCCGAGAGACCTGGTGCTATTCACCAATTTGCAGTACAGATATGAAATCATTTCAAATTAAGAGAGATTTTTAAACAAAATAACATGTAAGACATTGCAGAAAAACAAGAATGAATACAAAGTAAATAGTCTATTGACATTGCTTAACCGTCTCTGTTTCCATTAAAAGGCGTGGACTTTGAAAAAAACACAAAATTATACAAATGACTGGAATACTCGGAGACAGCTTACAAAAATCAAAAGAAGGAGGCGGAATCATAAATGTTATCTGGCCATGAAAATAAGCTTTCCAATTTCTTCAGAAACACAAGTTTAAAATCACAAATGTACATTGAATTGCCAATTTCCAACCGACCAAGACTTGTTATTTACAAAAACCTCCCTGAGCTATGATTTCAAATTTGAGCTTTCTGAGTTAATGCCAGTTATTGAAACCAACGACAGACAAAACATGAACAGCCAGAGAAAAATTAAGAGTCCATAGGAGACAGATATCCATCTCTTATTTAAAAGTTCCCAGATAATTCGAACAACAATACTAGCTAATGAAGGGAGTATGTGATTTTTCCACAAGAATGCGAGTTTGCACTTAGGCTGCCATGACTGTCTTAATTACTTGCTCGTAAGGGACACTTCCGTTTGCATCTTCATGAGGTACAATGATTGCCTCGACCTGTTCTTCGCTCATCTTGTCTGCAAGATTTAGCAGAATGTGTCGGAACTCAGCTGCCGATACCATTCCGGTCTGTTCACGATCAAAGGTACGTAGAGCTTCTGCCATGTCCTCGAAACCAGCTGACGGTCCCTTCTTCAAGAACTGTTGATAAATTGGGACGAAAGTTTCAAATTCGATACGGGTACCATGCAAGTTGGATTCATCCAGTACTTTCTTCACCTCAGTAGACAAAGGGTTTAAGCCCATCGAGCGGAGAACATCGATAATTTTTTCTGACTCCACCTTGTTATCACCCTTTTTGTCAAAAATGGAGTAGCAGTCCTTAAGATCATCCATTTGATCTTCTGTAAGTTCAGCCATTTTGCCTGATATGTGTTGGTAAGTGTCAAAAGAGTTAAACAGATGGCCACAACCAAATCCGGTGAGACTTACCTTGAACACTGCACTCCAATTCGGAACGCCTTGGCAAAGCAAATGATTATTTCATACCGTCTTAAGAGAAAAGCCTAATTTTTTTATGCAAATGAATGGTTTAACTTGCGTGAAAGGGAATTCCTGTGGGCCATTGTTAAATTTCATTGAACATACATAAGTCGTTCTACTAAAATGATAAAAGGTGACGGGGATTATAACAAGATTTCTTTTGAAATTATATCTTCTGATCTTTGTTTAATTACTAATATTCTTAAACTATTGGCTGGTAAAATAGTGTAAGTGAGTTTCCAACGGCGATATGAATACAAGTAGACACAAACAATTGACAAAGGAAAATCACAGCTTCATGAATTAAGCCATTATAACTTTGTAAACGAACATATGAGTACTCGCAAGCTGGACTCATAACAGCTGATTGAGAGCGGGTTTGGTTTGAAAATTGAAGCCTGGAATTAAAAGAGACTTCTGTACTTACACAAGAATTATTCTAGGTTTTCAGTTTGGAGAAGATTGGCCATATTTACCGGTCATTTGCAGTACCTGAGATTAAACATGGAAATTCTGTATTGTTCCTCTTTATGCTTCAGTACTTACATTATCAATGTTATTGATGTACCCAACTACCAAATATGGTCACATGGATGTGATGAAAACTAATATAACTGTACAGTGTAACCACTGAAGATTATGTTTATTCTGGTTTGCAAGTTAAATAGCTGCATGTAACTATCAATTTGTATAATTACTATCCGTGTCTGGGGTTACCTGTTGCCGAGTTTAAAGGAACTCTTCCTGCCAGAGTAGTCTGGAATGTGTATCGTGATTCGCAACCGTACGTTATTTAGAGAAAGGCATATCGTAAAGACAAGTATTAATTAATGATGTTAACAGCATATTTAGTGTTCGTTAATCCTAAACTTTAGCATCATTTCTTAAACTCTAGTTCAAAAATAATCAGCCGTGTGCAAAGGAAGCTTAAATTTATTAAAACTCGGCAGACTAAGTTGCAGACTTTTAGCCAATACTTTTCTCTACGAAGACTTTAGGTGTCGTTGTTTTTTTATAACAGAACAATATTGGTATCGATTTAATGGAAATTAGGTATCCATATCCTATTGCTTATATCTGGCGTGTCGTTTTCATGACTTCGCGACGAGAAATATTGGGATTAAAAGAAGACAGAACAGGATTCGACTTAAATGTTTCCATTTTGGTTTAAAAAGATCTGGTCGAAATTAATGTCCTTCGCTCTCTGGTACAATCTATGAGACTGGTAACTTAGGTGATTCGTTTTTATACCCGATATAGCACTTAATATTCACTGTTCAGTATCTTAATAGCAATAACACTTGAAATTTTTTATTCGAGGACTTATAAGACTAGAGAAGCAGCGACCAAAGAAAAATAGTACAGCTTTTATGATTCATTCAATGTGAAAATAATATTTTTCCACTGCGTGTTTCTCTCTCAAAAACAAAATAATGCGATAGTTATTTCTTTGAAGAATTATACCGGTTTGCAGTATAATTCTCATGTTTCTCGTAACCCTGGTTACAAAAATCCCTTAGCCATCGTGCAGGAAACTAATACAACAAATCCCCATTAAGCGTATTCTTCAAAGATGAAGATTTCTCGTGTTGTCAAATTTCTAGAACTAGCTTTTTTGTGTTGTATGGACAGGTCAATTGTTGTGGAAGTCTGATTTCTTACCTAACCCAGATTAATTTAATCGACATACATGATTTTGCGCATGAAGAATCCGAATTAAAGGTGGGACCGAAATATATTGCCTCGGTACCACGTGATGGATGACGTCATTAAAGGTATAAAAAAGGCCTGTAACAAATCCGCTATCACTTTATGACTTTATAACTTTAAAATGAGCTCTTATTTGAAAGTGCTTTTAGAGAGCTTCCAATTGATGAAACATAATATTACGTTTGCTGATGTCTGCATTTTGTGACGTCACTGGCTAAGACATAAGTCTCTAAACTCCTTGTGATTCCTCTAAACTCCTTGTGATTCCTCTAAACTCCTTGTGATTCCTCTAAACTGGAAACTTAACTGCATTAACGTTTGTGAAGAAAGACATGATGGCTTCTGTTATGTTGAAGTCAAATAAAAATGACTATACTTCAGAAGCAAGTAGCTTACTGGTCCAACAGTTTCGGCCTTATCTCAAGGCCTTATTTCATCGACTGGTTTTCTTCTTGTCGGGTCTCGCCAGATCCCTTGGGACCTGACAAGAGCAGCTGTCGGTAGATGGTTGGGAAGTCATAGCCGCTATCACAGTTGAGGGGTGGGTGGTGCTGTTGGATCTCAACTGCCTAAGGTATCTACCCTCTCCAGTATTGTTGTTGCCTGGCTAATGATGTAGTGTTTTCAGGGCATACTTGGTGATTTGTGGCTTTGAGATGGTCGCCTACAGCGGAGGTGGCCCCTGTGATGTTCAGATGTTCCTTTAACCGTGTCTGTAGGCTGCGTGCCGTTTCCCCAATGTAGAACTGGTCAAAGTCCTTACAGTCAATGCGATATACAACCCCACATTTCTTGACTAAAGGGTTGGTGTCCTTGGGGTGTACCAGAATGTTACTGAGGGTGTTAAAAGGGTCCTTCTAAAAACAACAACATGGAGTTCCTATGGGCAGTCCTATCAGCCCAGTGATTGCTAATCTGTATATGGAACAATTTGAACGAACTGCTATCACCACCTCAGCCGTCAAACCTATATACTGGTACCGCTATGTTGACGATAGTTTGTATGTCTCCACGAGTATGAAATAGATCGTTTTACCAACCATATCAACGCTATCGTTCCACACATCCAGTTCACCTGCGAGGTCGAGGAGAATGGTAGTTTAGCATTTTTGGACAGTCTCATCGCCATCCAAGACTATGGATCCCTCAGTCTACCGTAAACCTACCCACACTGACCAATGTTTGAGCTTCTAGTATCTAATCACCACCTACACCATAAGCGCTCCGTAGTCCGTTCCCTCATGGACTGTGCCCGCAACATCTCGTCCGATAAGTCACAACTTGATGATGACGAACACCACATCAGGGAGGTCCTCAAAGCCAATGAATATCGTGATCTTATGCTGAAAGCATCTGCTTTCAACAGACGACCCAATACTCCCCATCCGACTGACAAACGTGTGGCTTCGGTTTCTGTTCCATTTGTTACAGGGGTATCGGAGAAACTTGAGACTGTCTTTAAAAAGCACGGGGTTTGTGTAACAAATAAACCTTTCAACACCCTCAGAGACATTCTAGTACACCCCAAGGACACTACCCCGTTAGTCAAGAAATGTGGGGTTGTATATCACATTGACTGTGAGGACTCTGACCAGTTCTACATTGGTGAAACGGCACGCGGCCTACAGACACGGTTAAAAGGAACATCTGAAAACCACAGGGACCCGCCGCTGTCGGCACTATCTCGAAGCCACAAATCACCAGGTATGCCCTGAAAACACTACATCATTATCCAGGCAACAACAATACTGGAGAGGGAAGATACGTGAAGCAGTTGAGATCCAACAGCACCACCCACCCCTCAACTGCGATAGCGGCTACGACCTCTCAACTATCTACCGACAGCTGCTCTTGTCAGGTCCCAGGGGATATGACGAGACCCGACGAGAAGAGAACCAGTCGATGAAATAAGGCCTTGAGATAAGGCCGAAACTGATCGAACAGTAAGTTACTTGCTTCTAAATTATAGTCATTTTTATTTAGCTAGCTGCATTAACGTTTTTAATATTTATCTCGGAGTTCCTGAAGCTCCTTGATTTCTTGTCACATTGTATTTGTTCATGGACAGTATTCAACAAAGAAACACAGGGAAAGGAACGAAAAAAGTCGTTGCTAGAATAATTACTTGTTATTCCAAAGTTTTCTCGGTATAGTATTTGCAAGAGTTTCCTTGATAATGTGATAAAGGCATTGCAAGGGATACAAAGATTTATAGATTGATGCTGGAGTTATTGCAGCTGGATTTGCTGACCAAAAAAGAGGAGGAACATTATTACAGAATTATGCACATATACAATATGACTTTTAGTTACTTTGAGTTTCACTATGACCTTTAGTCCGGAGTAGACCAAACAACTGCAGCCTGAATGTCTACATAATGTTTTGACAAATAAACAATTCATGAAATTAAGCAGAGGAGCCATGCATCCAGAAAAGGTAAATTAGTGCCAAATGGCTAAAGCATACTTGAAGGATGATTTAGCATTGCTGTCACTGCTTTTTATGGCAAGGGAAGGTAAAATCACAAGACATCTGCTGGCATAATGATAAACATGAAAGCATTGTTTTGCGTATTGGTCACATTAAATATGCTATTAACTTGTCGTTAACGTCATCCTTTTGAGGTTTGCAAAGAAAATATTATCAAACGACATCAAGAGGATTGAATGGAAGCTGTTCTGCTGCTACTTTTTAGAGCATCAATGATGACCTCATTACAGAATCCTTCAATAGACAGCTAAGATGGGGTGCTGAACTATATATAGAGGATTATACCACAGATAAATGACGAGGTAAATACATGGATCAAGACTTCACACATACATGCTAAGATGTAAAATGCACTCAAATTGAAAATATAGCCACACCTTCTCAACATTAAGAGTTGATGCCTGCAGTAAAGCATCTTTATCATAGTCATGCCAAGAGCGTATAAGGAAAACTGCCAACCCATTTAAAGATGTGTCACATAATGGCAGGCAACACAATTGACCCAGCGAAAATAGAACGCCTTCTTATTGCTCCTTAGCTTTTGGATTAAGGGCACAAAATATTTGTAGAATTTACAAAGGGCAGCTGATTTCTACAAGGACATTTAAAAGATGTTCTTAGCAATCTGAAAAAATTAAGAGTGCCAAAATCAATCACAGTGCCGACGCAAGATTAGCAAGAGTTCGGTACCAACTAGGTAAATCAGTAATCCTATCAGAACCATTTGATTACTCACTTACAATATTGCAAAACCAGAAAGACATATGTGACAAACTCCAAAGCACACATTAATAATTTCCTGGTAGAAGGGTATATATCGCTGACCACTTGTTCTTCTTCAAGTCCATTGAGCACTTGGATTGGTTCTTTTAAAGCCTCGATCACCCGTCTCCCCCGGTCTGTCAGTTCGATGATGTCTTCTTCAGTACATTCCGGATCTA
>JANTCA010000057.1:0-12996 GCA_024741275.1 Chironex yamaguchii
TACTTACATAACTATATACATACATACATATACGAACATACGTACATACATACATACATACATACATACGAACATACATACATACCTATATACATACATACATACGTACGTACGTACATACATACGTACATACATACATACATACTTACAAAAATAAATATTTAATGACTCCTTGTCAGATGATGCTATTTTTCACCTTTACACTACAATATTTTCACCCCTGGGATTTTAATCCGGTAGATCTGCAAGGCTTGTATACGTAACAGATGAAAGGAGTGGGCTATACAAGTTGGATTACCTCTGCAAGTGGAATTATATCCTTGCAATCTCTTATGTATGTCCTTCAGTCCAGATTATCATACGCATTTCTTGCTGCACAAAAGGTGTATGTCCATGTTCAATATTGATAGAGAAGAATGTGCATATTTAGCGTGGTATTGTTTTTTTCTTGTGCACTGTTAAATGGCTCACATACGCTGCCTTTGACAGCAGCGCACAATTATATACTTGTACTTCATCATCTTGAATTTTACAATCTTTAAATCTATTCTTAAGTTGTGTTTCGGCTTCTCTCCTTTTACTAATTCACTACAAATTAACAGTTTAGCCAGTTTCTAATCTTCTATTCAATCTACGTGACCTGCACAGTTTATATCGTAACATGTTCGTGCTTTTCTTGTTAGATTGTTCTTAAAGTGTTAATTCACATGTATTTATGCAGAGACAAAATATATTGCAACATTATTTTGATAATAGTGTAAACTAAAGAATGGTGTATTTTAAGTCATATATAATATTTATACTTAGGACTGAAAATAATATCACACAAATAAAAATGCAAACATTAGTACACATTGATAGTGGAAAACATGCCTATAGGGCAATCAAATCATTGGCAGTAAAGATATACCAACATAATTCCATTACCGTGTTCAAGTACTTCTGGTACTTTGCCTATAGGAGACTTTTAGGTGGTTGTTTTAGTGTAGCCACATACTGAACCGAAGCCAATGTATTTACAATACAAATTTCACGCTTTAAGTTTTGAGCAAATCTGAAAAGAAATGTTTCTTGGAGGAAAATACAATCACAAGAATGTAATTATTCCGACTGACATAAAAGGACATAACTCTGTTACAGTGCTTAATTGCATGAACTACATGTTTTTCTATTCTTAACCTATCGTTTCTGTTTGTAGTAATCTTCACATTTTCCACAATGGTAATATCTATCATAAGATATCATTATCTTATATGCATTTCCATACTTGTTGGGACTGAAGGATGGCACAAATGGATAGTCATCTCATCTTAATGTAGATAGTTCAAGGAAACTTTAACTCTGTGTCCCATTTGGCTGCAACTACCAGTATTTTTGACGACAGTCATGTTTAAATCACTCTCTATATCTAAATGAAGCTATTTTGCTTATTGTGGGTTATATTAAACATTAAAGATACAAAAAACATTTTAAATAAGCAAAGAATGCATATTTAGCAAGTTTAAGGTCGTAAATACTGTTGCAATTGTGTTAAAACAGTATTAATCATCCAGCACGTGAAAATCTTCGCCCAGGTGCAAATCAAACATGGATGAGAACACTGTCAAGAAAATTATTAATGATGCCATTGCAAACCTTGTGAGTTAAGACCACTTTACTGGATACTTTAATGGCGAAATTATCAAATAATATCGAAGAAATGATAAACAAAAAATGTGGAGGTAACAGAGCCTCTGAAACAAAAAATATTAGTCATAATATTAGAGGCGAAGCTAGAAGTCTTTCACTTACATTTATCAGAGTTGGAAACGAGACTCGATGACTAAGAACAGTACAGTAGAAGGTCATGCTTACGTGTTTTTGGAGTTGAACTACCAGTCAATGGCGAAGAATCTAAAATGACAGCATTGCTATGGCGAAAAAGATCTTAGCCAAAATGGAAGTCACTGTTCCTGATGATGGGCTCAATAAAATCCACCAGATTGGCAAAACGGGAGAAATGCAGATGAAATAGTGGAGCAAGCTCTCAGTATGAAGTTTACATTGTGGAAGTACTGCACTGCTGTATATAGAGGTACAAAAGGAATGTAAAAAATCAGAAAATTCCATTAGAACTGACACCAAGAAGAGCAAAGCTTCTTTCAAAGGCTCGATTGGTTGTGAAATGTAACCCCAGCATTGATTATTCACTTGGCCATCAGGAAAATAATCAGTATTATGAAATAAGCAAAATTTATCGTAATTTTTCAAGCTTTTTTCCAGTAATTATTTGAGTTTTGCATTCATTTTTGTGTTCTTCTTTATGTTTGGCTTGATAGAACTTCATTAGCAAGGTCCTTTCCTTGAGCTCTAGGGAAATCATCAAACTAATAGATTTTGTGTCCACCAATTTACATTTGAATATAACACAACAGTATAAAGTGAATCACAAAAGCTCATGTCAAAATTTGGAAAGACCATTGTTATCAAGATTGCATGGATGATTGTGTCTATTTTTCCCTTTTATCCCTTAGACCAGCATTTACAATGGTCAGCCACGATGGCCTAAAACACAGTTTGGGCCGAAGACCAAGGGGATCGGGGAAGAAGAAAGTTTATGAAGTCAAAGTTGCAATACTACTGCTCTAATTCGAGTTTATCAACATTCCAGTTTAAGTCAGATTGGACAATACTAGCTCAGATACTTATGTCAGGTGACATTCATCAAAATCCAGGACCTATAATGAATCCTTGTGGTAGGCCAGTTGCTAAAAATCACCATGCACTTGATTGTACTCGATGCAAAAGAAGATGCTGTATTGGCCCAAAATGTGGCAATATACCTCTGCATGACTACAAGAAGATGCTGGCAGAAACATCTTTACAGTGGGAATGCCCCTCGTGCGACAGAGCAGCAGCTATGGTTAGTATTATTGACGAAAGAGAGACTAGCTTAGCTAGCAAAGCATTTGAAGAATTAAAGGTTGAAATGGGGAAAAACGAAATAAAAACTAGGCATCTTAATGTAAATCCGTTGTTGTCTAAGTTTTCACAGATAGAGGCCGTTGTGGTTGAGTGTAAATTTTATCCCAACAGTGGTTCCCTTTAATGATAATATAGAAGAATTTTTGGTAGGGGCTCTTAATAGACCTCCAACTGAATATAAATTTCATGCAAGTTTACAAACTATACTCAGCAAGATCATAACAAAAATGAAAAATATAATTTTGATGGGGGACTTGATATCAGACCTTCTGCAAAGGAGAAATGAAAACCACCCAGGAAAAAAGGTTAAAGAGAATTTTCTATTCACATGACCTGACCAAATTAATAAAAGAGCCAACACGCATATCAGACACTATCAAAACATTGACTGACTTGATAATAGCAAAAGATACTAATAAAATTTATAAGCATGGAGTTTTTGAGCCTGGGAAATCAGATCACAAACTAATATTTTGCACCTTGAATATAAAAAGGGAAGTACCGAAAGGATATTTCAAGGATATCAGGGTTAAGAAACATTTGATGAAGAAAGATTCAGGAAGGTATTAAATGAGACCCCTTTCAGGGTGATATCTCTGATGAAGTTGATGATGTTTGCTACACGTGGGCAAAGCTATATAAAGACATATGAAATGAATTTACAAAAACTAGAAAAGCAAAGGTAATGACACACAAACATCTATGGATTGACAGGGAGATAAAAAAGCTAATGAATAATAGATACGAGCTACTTGTACAGTGGCAGCAAAATAGTAGGCTTAGAAAAATGTACGAAGAGTTGACAAACAAAGTAAATAAAAGCCTAAGAAAACAAATTACCAAAACCAAACTACTGGAAACATCAGTTTGCAAACGAATCGAGCTCAAAAGAATTTGGCAAATAGTGGGAAAGGTAAGAAGAAAAACAAAGAATGCAAAAGAGACCAACCATGTTCCAGTCCTGACTCAATTTTGTAAACAGAATTTAAATAGTAAATTTGTGCACATGATTTGGTAGATATTGTTGACCCACCTTGATAACATAAATTAAATCTCACTGGTTACTCGCTTCTTAAAAGCAACCATCCAAGTAATGTAAAGCGAGGGGGTATAGGGATCTATGTTAAAGATTCCTTTCCTGTAACAAGTCGGTCAGACTTGGTAACCTTCCCTGAATGCATTGTGTGTGAAATTCAGCTTGAGAAGAAAAATACTTCTTGGCAGTCCTTTACAAGAGTCCTAGTTAAAGTCAAACTCAGTTTGAGAATTTCATAGTTTGAACAATAGTTTGAAACTTATGTTGTTCGAGATGTATTGCAAAAATCCTTACTGTGTTATTATTCCTGGTGATTTTAACTACCATTCTACTGACTGGTGGGAAAATGATATCGAAATAGAGGGAAAACTTTCAAACCATTTGCATCAGGCCTTTGCCTTTATTGACTAATTAAAGAATCCACACATGTAATTGGAAATTCCAGAGCTTGCATTGATGTAGTATTCACTGATTAGCCAAATTTGTTCCTTGAACCAGATGTTCACCTCTCATTACAGGAGCAATGTCAACACCAGATTATCTTTGGAAAACTAACTGTAAAAATCTGTCTCCACTTCCATATAAACACAGAATTTGTAACTATGATGGAGCAAACATCACTGCAATCAAACTAAGCATTGGAATGCTTCCTTGGAGAAAAAAATTCTCTGCAGTCACATGCCCTGATCTTCGACTTAGAAATGAAAGAAAGAAAAAGAACAGGGTCTATAGGACTTTCATCAGAAATGGGCAGGCAGAGAACGAGCAGGAACCCATTATCATATGATATCTCAAGGATCCAAATTAATTGAGGATAAAAAGGAAAAGTACTTTAAGAAATAGGTAGAACGCTCTCAAACCCTAACACAGCTAGAACACTCTATTGGTCTTTGATTAAGAAAATCTTGAACAAAGTTCATGTACTGTTCCCCCACTGTTAGAAAATGACATATTTGTTTTTGAATTTATTGAAAAGGCAGAAACATTTAATGATTATTTTGCACATCAGTGCACCACAAAAGATACTGACAGCAAACTTCCTCAAACCTTAGCACCTTAGTAATAAATGCTTCATTGTTCTCTGACTTCTCCATTTCTGATGAGAAAATCTTGAATACTATTTGATCATTAAAAACAAATAAGGCTCAAAGGCTGGGCTGATATTTCAGTGCATATGATAATGATATGTAATGATGTCCTCCTTTTACCCCTTAAATTAATATCTGAGTCATGTTTTAACCAAGGTGTTTTCCCTGAAATCTGGAAACAAGCTAATATAGTTCCCATCCACAAGAAGAACAGTAAACATTTGAAACATAACTACAATCCTATTCTCTTCTTCCAATCTTTAGTAAAATTTTAGAAAAGCTTTTTTTCAACTTTCTTTATCAGCATCTAAACATGAATGGTTTATTAAACCAAAATCAGTCAGGATTTTGCCCAGGAGATTCAGCCATTGACTAGTTACTATCAATTTTTAATTCCATATTCACAGCATTTGACTGCAATCCTATACTAGATGTTCATTCTGTTTATCTTGACATTTCACAGGCTTTTGACCAGGTACGGCATCAGAGTCTTGTATATAAATTACATCATTGTCTCTGATAAATTACTAATACTATTGCAAAGTTTTCTTCACAATACAATACAGTATACTGTTTTGAATGGCAAAACATCTACATGGCATAATATATCAGCCAGTGTTCCTCAAAGTTCTATCCTGGGTCCTCTTTTCTGTGATTTGATCAATGATTTGACTGATGGCCTAAAGTGTACCATGGAATTATTGGCCGATGACAGATCAATCTTTAAAATTGTTCATTATCCAAATACAGCTGCTTTTGATTTGCAGCATGATCTGAACCTTATTGAACTATGGCCACACAACTGGTGAATGTTCTTTAATCAGGCCTGACACAACTAAACAGGCAGTTGAGATTAACTTAACAACAAAGAGAATTCCAATGGATCATCCTGCCACTTTTTAATGGAGTTCCAGTAATCAGGTCCCAAGAGCAAAAGCATCTTTGCATCACACTAGATTCTAAACTGTCCTTTCCTGCTCATATTCAATAAGTTATATCCAAATGTAGATAAGGTATAGGCAAGTTAAAGTACCTTTCAACATGTTTACCACAACACACGTTCATGAAAACATATAAACTACACATTCAACCACATTTGCACCATGGTAGCATTGTATATCACATTCTATAAATCTGTTGTGAATGAAACCAAATTTGAACTTCGACTAAGTCGATGGAAAAACTCAAATCAAAGCAATACTCTGCCACCCTAGCATTAACTGATGATTGGAAAGGCACATCTCATCACAAAATTTGTGATGAACTTGGTTGGAAATTCCTCAACCTACAACAATGGAGTAGACACTTTTCTATAAGATCATCAATAATTTGACTCCAGATTACACAAGAGTTCCTGTACCTCAGATTCAGTAATCTGACTGCTTCTTTTGTAGATGACGTGCAATAGGGCAAATATATTCCTACTGAAAATGAATTAATGTTGAGTTAATGAAAGAACTATCAGCACTTATCCATCCACCTCCACAGCTGGTCTACAATATTCACGATCGAAAAGGATTACCAATTTTAACACAGCTTTGTATCCGACTCAGCAAAATGAAACTTCACAAATTCAAACATAACTTTAGAGCTTTAAATCCCTTGTGCCTGATAAATTATGGTGTTGAGGATGCGACAGTTTTTGCTGCTTTGCCATATTTATGACACAGATAGAAGTAATCTTTTTAATAGCATGAATGTGATATTACTACGCCATGGATTTGTAAAACTTTCAAATTAAAATTTACTTGAAATCATCCTATATGGTTACAAAAAGTTATCTTTTGATTCAAATACAAATGTTCTAGAGGTAAATTTCAAATACACAACGACTTTGATAAATTACTTTTTTAAAAAATACTCTCCATTTTAAGTTATCTTTTCTTTCATTTGTTTTTTTGAAATTACTTCCAAATGCTATCTGTAATATGTAACCTGTAATATGTAGGTGTATATTTCATTTTGAATCTATATGTTATGGTCACAGGGTTGCTATGTACTACCATGCTCCCTGGGGCATTGTCCTGCAAACTGTGAATGTTATATGCAAATTTTAATGAGAATAGAAAAAACAAAAACCCAAACTACCAGTTTATTTCTACACCATGATTGCAGGTTAGTAATATATGCCCAGGTTGATGTTGACAAAAAAAATCAGTACATTCTGTTCTGGAAGTGATGCATACATTATTAACAAACTAACAATCAATTAAAAAATTACCTTTCATGATCTGCACCATGATATTGATCATCCAAAAACTGATTATCAAGCTTCAATAACTTAGAGTGCATGTAACCTTCCTAGGAAATACAACAGAGTATAGTACAACAAAGTTAAAAAACTTCTGTTCTGGCGACCTTAGGTTCATGGAGTGTCAAGGATTCAGTAGTATTACGAAGGAGTTCACTTGGGTCTGCACCAGTATCTGGTGTCACTGGTCCCATACACACTGAGCAGCTCTGTTGCATCATTGTTGAGGCCTTGGGGAGTTTCACATCATGTCTTATGACCTACAGAAGTTGGTGGTGTGGCTCCGTAAAACTTTAGCTGTTTATGCTGAAAACCAGAACATGCCATAGCTGAGTTAGGTGAAGTTAAACGTAAGTACAATAAGGTATTTGATCAATTAAATTTCATTAGGTTGGGCAGCTTTCCAAAAAGAACATTCGCATAAACAACTAACGTCAAGAGTAGTTTGTTATCATCTGAAAACCAAGATACCTGATACTCACATCATGCCAGTTGCCTTAATCATATGAAACGGATGACAAATCTACTCCAAAAGATCACTTCAGAACTATGTGTCTTGTAACTAACAGACACAGCAGTTGCTACATGGTAATCAAGGAACTACCCTACAGTTCCAAATTGATAATGTCTATGCATACAATGCAATTGACATTTTCATTATAAATCGTCTAGTGGGA
Source organism: Chironex yamaguchii (assembly GCA_024741275.1). Classification (NCBI taxonomy): domain Eukaryota; kingdom Metazoa; phylum Cnidaria; class Cubozoa; order Chirodropida; family Chirodropidae; genus Chironex; species Chironex yamaguchii. The sequence goes on from JANTCA010000057.1 coordinate 8,017, forward strand.
ATGGAACCTGGTGGAGACAAACATATCATATGTGGTCCTCAAGAAACAGAAACATACAAATGATAATGATGATTATGATACAATAAGTAAATGGCAACAATTATCCTATCAATAAATTTGGTTCTCAAATAAAGACTGAAGGGAATTACTAGGCTTGATGCATTTATCATTTTTGTTAAAAAAACACTGTCTTCAAAATGTTATTAAGTTGGCTATCACAAATTACAAACAAGAATGATCAAGCCATAATCACACGAGTATATTAAATATACAATTTACAACAGAATACTTTGCAATAATAGTGAAAATAGTGAAATAAAGCAAAGTCATGCTTAACTACAAAACCAACCACACACAAAAACCCCAAATAACTCATACCATTCCTTTTCCACCCCAACCATCATCAGATGATCTTTTACGTATCAATGAAACATGCTTAGGTTTAGAACTTTCTTCTTTCTCCTTGAGATTTTGTGGTGAAATAATTTGTTGTTTTTGTAATGTTTCTTTGTTGCTTTTAATGGACGAGAGTGGTCTGCCTCTTCCAGACATACTACAGAGTAAACGCAGTACATAATGTACCGATTTACAATCTTTTGATGCAATTCAGATTATTAAATCACCATTAAAGCCACCAACATTTTTGTTGTGAATCTATAATAAAGAGATAAGAAAGTTGTGTATAAGTGATAACCATAAGACAACAACTAGAATACATAATACTTTATTAAATGCCTCAAATGGTCATGTGTACCCAAATCACTTCTACCGAGCAAATCTCTTTACGTAACTACTCATAATATCTCATTTATCAACGGGTCTAGAAGGAAGGTCTATATGTGCTTTTTGCTTGCTGAGTTTTTTAAGCATCCAGGAAAGTCAAAGTCCATTCTTCGGTGGTAAAGCTTCTTTTAAACTTCCTGACTTAACTAAAAAACTATAATAATTTACAACAATAGGAACTCTGTGTGGTAATTTCAGTTAAGAGATGAGAGGATGGTCTATTTTGAGCAGAATCACTTGTTTTGCAAGGCACAAAGGTGCCTTTTCCATGACCAGCAAAGGTATAACAAGTCTCCTGAAAATCTCTAGATTTCTCTACCTTAGTGTAATTCATCTTACTTGAAATTATAGAGATTAAAGTTCTCCACACTCCTTGTGTAACATGTATGGATGTGGACTCGAACCACAACACTTACATTCAACTTATTCAAAATTTTTAAAGCACATACATTTGATTCCTCCCGGAATGGCTGAGAGACTCCTACCGTGAGGGACAACTCCTGCAGCTTCCACTGGGGAGTAGAAATCTCCCGACTTCCAACAATTCTCCCTGACCAATTTTTTGTCTGTTTGCATAACTACATGCTTGATTTGTGTGCTTAGTGAACCAGTCAAGTTTAGCAAAAGCATGTACTAGTTATCCATATTTTGGACAGATCTAATTAACTCAAGCTGCAAATAGTGCCGCCAAAATAAGACAGCTTATAGGCTGTGACATTTGAGGCTACACTACCAGCAAAAATTTAGTGGTTAAATGATTCACATGATGTACACTGTCTACAGTGAATGACATAAAATGTTTTTGTTGTTAGCATGTTTTGTCTTTCATACATTTATATCACATTATAAAGACAATAAAAGGGTAACTGTAGCATATTTTGTCTTTTATACATTGATATTAATACATACAGAGGACTAAATAAGCAACCGTGTTTGAACCGTGTTTGATTCATATTACTTCATATACCACTGAAATTTTCGGTCAGCATAAATCTCCCTCCTTGGCATCCAAATCTTGCGCATTTCAGGAGCTGATCTCACTTATTTCTGCGAAAAATTTATCACACGTATGAAAGAAACGGAAGTGCACTATTCGAAAATCCATTATATCGTTCTTCATGATGCAGGGTACTAGCGACCCCTTGAAATGCAGCAGAAACATACTCGGTTTCAACCACGGAACTGATCAGTCAGTGCTGGGGGCAATTCGCGATGATAATTAACAACCAACCTGTGTTTAAACTGGCGCACTGCCAGTCCGCCAGTCCAAACGATAAGAATCTGAACCAACTAGTAGTTGAACTACGTTAACCGTCTGTACTCACACAGGTTCTCAAGTTGTCGCGAACTCATACTGCGTTCAAGTGGTTGTGTTCACAGCAGCATGAATTCTGACATATATCATAATGACACATAAATTTGGGATATAAACACTATAAGAATGAGTGATAGAATACCTATAATAAAGATAACAACTATAATAATAACAACTTGATACAAACATCGCTTGTACATAAACACAGTGTGAACAGAGAAAACTCAGTCAAAGTTCCAAATTCAACTATGTAAACTGGACAATAGGAATGTCCGTTTACGTAGAAATAAGACCAAGGTCAGCAACAAGGGCAGACTGCATACTTACTAGTGATTAGCACTACATGTCTTGACAATTCTTGGAAACACTTTTGGGTGAGAGGATATTTCCTATCCCTAAAACCTCCTTGCTGCTCATTGGCCGACGTTAGGGTCCAGTATCCAGCCGTTACCAGGAGGCGCGAACAACAAAACATGTTTTTTTCAATATGGGGACAACTCGCCCGATTTGAGTGCAGGACTTTTATTCAAGGGGCCGTCGTTAGTTTTTAACTATGTCAGACTTCTCTGATTTCGAGGACGAAGAAGGTGTCGATGAGCCGGACCTTGATGAAGAGGGCGAAGGAGAGGAGGAGGAAGAAGAAGTGGTAATGAGGGACACATGCATAAGTTAGCTTGCTCAATTGCCCTTTAATTTTAGGCCTATGTTTACTTCGGTTTTTCTAATTTGAACACCAAAGACAGTAAGTCTTTTTTAATTGTTAGGTAGAAGAAAATCCTTTGACGAAAGAAGTTATCGGAGACTGTTTGTCTTTATTGTGCAAGATTGGTAATGGGTTGGCCCATGCTTATGTCAGACTGGACATCCATGAAAGGTAACATGATAGTTTTAACTTGGTTTTTATGATATCTGTACATGAACGTTCATTTAACTTGATTTTAATCGTACCTGTACATAATTGTTGATTTGACTTGATATGTTGAGGATTTCTGCTGTTCTATAACCCTAATATAGTTTACTGGTACTTAAAGTGTAAAGCTAACAGCCTGGTATATATAATACCGTAGAAAGAAATTGTTTCAAGGGGAAATGTACAGAATGTGCTACAGTACAAGTATTGTCTATCAAAAAGTACTTAAATAGAAATACTAATATAAGTGGTACCAATATAAGTGGTATATATGAAAATTTGAATTTAAAAATTACAAGCAGACCTGCCAACTTTTTTAGATTCATTAGGCTTTTAATTACAGTTCTGACTTTCTTACATTCATAAGGTATTTAAGGATGTAATATAAGTTCTATTCTTACCCCAAAATGAAATGTTTATTCACCTCCAATTATAGAATTAGCGTAGCCTTAATCTTTTGTACCCAACTGTGGTTTGGGTTCCTTAAAAGCACTGTAAAATATTATGAATTCAAGGCAGTCTGTATAATTACACAGAATGGCTATCCACCTTACATGAATTTTTAAAGCTTGATAAATAAATCATTCTTCTTGCCCTTTTCTCCTACATAGACTCCAGAAATGACAGTTGATGACCCTCTGGACACTAACCAAACATGTCTGAAACATGACAATCTATAGTATATACATTTATAGTACTCAGAAAATGCTTAGAAATTCATATCCTTTATTCACATTGCTGTGTAAATAATTGGGTTTTGCAATTTTTGTCTCGTTTGATATACAGGAATGTTATGTTGTTCTGATATAGGTACTGTGTCATTTTCTATTCAGTTTTAAGTAAGTTCCGATGCCAGAGATAAATATCAATTCCCTTTCTGTCTTAGGGAGATAACTGATATAAGTTTGATCAACTGCTTTATCCATCTAAGATATGTGGTAAGTTTCATTTGCCTTGTATCTTGTCACAGTTATCATATAAGATGGCTGATTTAGTAATGTGCCCAGGACTTTCTATCTCTGTAGTATTTCTGAGGTATTTGGTCTACATTTTGTGATGACAAATCTGTTATTTTTGAATTACAGTTTCCAATGTTACATTAACATTGAAAAGCTATGTGATGTATCCTGGTAGAAAATGAATATTAAACAGAGGTTTTTAGTTGATCCTGAGTTTCATTTTTGTTTTACATTTGTCAATAAATGTCATTTAACCATAAAGGAAAGCCATAAATACTCTGTTGTTTCTGTATAGGGTTTAGCCACTTAAAGTAATCTATGTTTAAACTGATGTTCAGACAGCTACCTATAATGTTTGAACTCTATGGTGGTTTACAATGTCATCTTTTCTTACCTTTTTCTTCTGTCGATGTGCACATGTTGTTTTCACAGGTCCAGATTCCCTTACAGATTTTGTGGTGGGTCCATTTCAGCTTAAAGTAGTGCAATGAAAATTTGTGTCTTTCCATCCCAAAAATATTGGCAGTGGACTATATGAACTTGGTAATGTTTGCTAGTAGAACTGCTCATGTGATAACTTGCATGCAAATATAATTGAACTACTTTCACAAAACTTCACAAAAGCAATATTTCTTGTCATTTTCTAAATTTATCTTCAGGACATCAGCAATAACAAGATCAGAGATATCTCAGCCTTAAATAGCTTGACACATCTCTTAACCTTGAAAGCAGATAACAACATGCTTCGATCAGCTAAACTAGATGAGGTTTGTCCATTTTATCAATTTTTTAAACTATATTGCCGTGTTTACCATACAACAGATCAGTATTTAGCAGCTCTGCCTAGGCAGTTAACTTTCATTTAACATTATGGTTTCCTGCTATTGAGCCAGAATGTCATGAATTTGATTCCCGTTGTGCCTATCTTTGTTGATTTATTATTGCAATGGTGAAACCTTTAACGAATATATATATCTATATCTATCTACCTATCTATCTATCTATCTATCTAT
>JANTCA010000058.1:0-12996 GCA_024741275.1 Chironex yamaguchii
TCCACTCTTTTATACTCGTTTTATCCACTCTTTTATACTCGTTTTATCCACTCTTTTATACTCGTTTTATCCACTCTCATACTCGTTTTATCCACTCTTTTATTCTCGTTTTATCCACTCTTTTATACTCGTTTTATCCACTCTTTTATACTAGGTTTATACACTCTTATACTCGTTTTATCCACTCTTTTATTCTCGTTTTATCCACTCTTTTATACTCGTTTTATCCACTCTTTTATACTAGTTTTATACACTCTTATACTCGTTTTATCCACTCTTTTATACTCGTTTTATCCACTCTTTTATACTCGCTTTATACACTCTTATACTCGTTTTATACACTCATATACTAGTTTTATCCACTCTTTTATACTAGTTTTATACACTCTTATACTTGTTTTATACAGTGAGCGAGTTGCCTCATACCCGTTTGGGCGTTTAAATATTTTACGCCAAAATTAAGAAGAGCAATACCCAGTAATAAAGCCATAAAACCATCATCAAATACAGAGGCGTAGCCACTGGGGGACAGGGGGTCTGAACACTTTTAATAAAGACGACAATTGCTTACAGTGGTTCCCCTGTGTGATAGTGCTTGATGCGCAGGGCTGGAGAGGGAATATTTGAAGAGTATTCAAGAACAAGAGTTTTCCGATATGTAGTATTTGTGGCGTGTTACCTCGGTGAAAGAGGTAAAGCATTTGTGTGTGTTTATTAGTTAATTTGTTTGTTTGTCTGTCTGTCTGTCAAACTTAAAACATTTGCTCACGTAACTCGACGATAAATTGTCGGGAAAATAGTAGGTTCCCCGCAGGTTCTACAAGAGATTAAATCCAGATCCTAACAAAAGTCTGGATCCCGGAACAAAAGCAAATAAGGGATCTTTACTGTGTTGGTCACTGTAGAGGAACAATCTAAAGTAGGCGGAATGGCGATGTGATGATTGACCTGAAAGAAGTAAGTATTGACATTATTTTTGCTGTAAATCGAAATACGAGTTGCTTGGGAAAGACTTACCTTCTCCAGGTGCTACTAGATGCTATTTTTATACAAGATGACATTATTGTCTTGCTTATTCTCAGTTATATTTTTCGCTTGCTCTCTGTAGAATGTTTCCGAAGTGCTGCCGAGGCTGGCCCGTACGATATACTAAAACTCTATAACAGTAAAGGGAACCTAGTTAACATATCGACAAAGTTAGAGGAAAACACTGTTTCACAGAGATATAAATTAGAAGTTGTTGCTGCTCATTGTGGGCATTGTGGTAAGTTTGTGTTGCGATTGATACTGTCTTGGGTTACTTAGGCAACAATTCTAGTCCTGTTTTGGGCAACTTTTACATTGATCTTCAGTTTGAGTGACTTGGTATTGGGCAACAGTAATGCTTGCTTGTAGTAAGTAAATATTGCATATTCATTAATTATTGAGCCATAATACGTTGTGTGCGTCCTTATCATTTTTTTGTGTCAATAAAGTAATAAAAGTAGTGTTGTTATTTCTCGTACTGTCTTGGTCAACTCAGTGGAAGCCATGGATATCTGAAGCTTATGCGATGAGCTTTTTCTGAATTACGTTTCGAGAGATCCCTAAATAAGGTTTACCGCATGATGTTAGGATGGTCAGGGAATTATTTGATCTCTTTGATAGCATAAATATTCTGTATTAAATATCATGTGTCCAATAAATATATGTTTGTTTTCCTAACCAGGGAAAGATCTCCATGGTGTTGACATCGCTGATATAGAGACGAGGTATGTCATATTATTGCCGGATACTTGTTGGGGTGAGACATCGGTTTGAGCACTTTTGAGCCTGGGGATTGCGGTCCCGGTCGGGTTCCCACTCAGTGTGTGTGTGTGTGTGTACGTATGTATGTATGTATGTATGTAAGTTTGTATGTATGTATTTATGTATGTATGTATGTATGTATGTATGTATGTATGTATGTATATATGTATGTATGTATGTATGTAAGTTTGTATGTATTTATGTATGTATGTATGTATGTATGTATGTATGTATGTATGTATATGAATGAAAAAACTTGTGTCGGTTAAGAGGGGCAGAGGGGGATCGCACTCAAAGCCATCAGAGTAAAGCTACACTTAAATCAGTATGCCATTTTACAGTGAGGGTCTTTATGAAAGACGTTTTAAGCCCTTGCTTGCTACGGCGAGCAAATTTATTAATTAATTTTTATTTGTGTTTAGGGCGTTCTCCTTCGTCAGTATCAGATATTTGTGTGTTATATCTATTTATTTCTGCAGTGGTGTTTTTACTGTTATTTTTATTGTGTGAATATCAGTGCACGCCGACCTGGGGAATTGATCCACCTCTGTAATGGGCACTATTACTCTATTATTAATGAGTTGCATTGCAACACTTGTCATATTATAGAAAACAGACATTGTGATGGAAGCAACGAACTTCGTAGTTTGTATGCAATTGCTTACTGTTCAACCAGTGTGCCATCATAACATAGATGTCTGGCGAACCACATTTAAAAGTTCTTATTGTCGTGAGTCGACATTTAGCGAGGAGTCGATTAATATATTTTATTTGTCTTTTGGCTTATGACTTTATTGCTTCCAGATATCAGTGGAATCACCGGAAAACAATTGTGTTTGTCATGAGCCAAGTTTTTCATACTAATTACAGAACGTTATGAATGTTACGGTTTTTTAGATTAATTTTAAACTTCATATAAGGCTTGTATATCAGGATGTGTACATTATTATTGTATAGTTGTGTAACATTTTAATACCGTACTGTATAATAATCCTAATATTGATTCGTCCCCAGACTTCAGGAATTAGAAAAAAAAGTGTTTGTTGACCATGGTACTATGCCTGATGATTTTAAGGATTTGAAGACACGTGTTGAAACTTTTAAAGAAAAATTAGAGGTGAGTTTTGCTATTTTTCTTTATTCACAGTGACATAGTGTAGCGTTCGTAACAGGGCGTGGGTTTCTAGCCAAATTATAGTGATACAAATCAACCTTTCCATCGACTATACCGTATCATGTCTTCGTTTGCTATTTGTATACTCTTACGCAGTGAAAAGTGCGAGACAATAATATACTTTGAAGGGATGGTTCTGTCCTGGATAGCGAGCCACACGGTTGGTTTACCAATGGTTCAGTTGCCTAGGTTACCATCATAGAGATATCGATGAGTTTGCTGCAGTTGGGTTGATCCAACCCCCAAAGGCCATGGCCTTCTGTCTGTACCATTCCGTTTTGGCGTCAGATTTTGGCTAAAGAGAGTTTTACGGAGGTGTGCAGGGTGTCGATTTTTTGCGTAGTTGTGATGCTATTGTAAAGAACCTTATTTTATGAAACAGCAATCGTTAAGTATAGAGATAGTTCTGTACCCTAAAGTTTGTAGGGAATTGAAAGGTAGAGTAGACGTGACTTATTCTTGAAAAAATAGTCCATCTGTGAGTTTTTAAAATCCGTTAATGACTGTTAGGTGGGATTTATAGTCTTACTATACAGCCATACATTACCAACATCAAAAGAAAGTCATTCAGCATGAAGTGATTATAGTCAGCGCTGGATAGCGAGGCAGCATTTTTATACTGCTGATATGATCCAGCAATTCCTCGAACAGCGAGGCCCTTGTTTACATAAAATAGGCAGTATGGAGCTGTACAACACAAGCTAACGTTTTGTGCCTTGAAAGAAGTAAATATCCCAAAACCCACGCCACATCAATATTTTAGACCTGGAAATGCGATCGGGAATTCAGGTTGGGAATTTTGAGTAACAAAGTACTATTCATCTGTGACTGATAGTTTTTCTTGTTTAACAGTGACAACGCCGGTGTTCAAGAGATCATTGTCCCAGACAAATTCTTTTATATCCACTGATGAAAATCCTTATACCAGTAGTTTAAGAAGTCTATACTTAGCTAACGTTATCCATCTTCGATAAGTAACTCCTTTGCTCAGCTGCTTTCAGACGCTATCTTGTTTTACTACACAGCTTTGCGAAAAAGTCAAAATTTTAAAAACAGAAAAATTGCTACCCAGTACTACAATTTGCTGTAAGTGAAAATAAACCCCATGACAGATGCTATGCGGTTTGCTGGATAAATTACATCATACAGCAAAAAGGAGACCCGTTATTTTGTTGGACTAGTTTGGAACACGTTGTGCAATAAGACTAAAACTGTAATAAATGGATGCATTGTGTGCAAAAAACACATGCTGCTTGTACAGTGTATACACCAACAGACAGACACCCAATAACAGGGGCGGACGATCGGGTTAGGTGACTAATAGTCTTTCGTTCTTGCCTATTGAGTTGTTTAGCTTTGGTAGAAAAGGCGTCAGCTTTACAGTCATGAGACCTGGTTTCGGCTCCCCAGTGGTCATAATTATACCTTATTTTCTGTTTAATAAGGCTAAATGCTGCCTGAGGTTTTCCTCTACAAATTATTCACCTAAAATTACACTTGTTCCAAAAGTCATATAAGTAAGAGTCTTTCTCTACTTTGCTAACGCATTCTGAAAGATGCAGACTTTTTGTATCTATTTTTACATCCCACACTTTACTAAGGATTAGTAATCGCGATTTTGTATGTGTAGTTATTTATTTGTACCCTTTTCGCGTGGCTACAAATATGCCTTGTTCAGAAAGACATGTTTGATAACCATTTTGCTTTCTAATTGAATATCTGTGCCGTATATTTTACCTAGCTAGCTAGGTCTACGAGGAGCTAGTTTTATCGGCAGTCATGATCAAGTTTTGTTCATGCTGGAAGTGATTTCCGTGCGAAATATGAACAAACCAATGTGTATTTCTGTAGGATGTTTTGGCACGGTGGCACTGCTAATGAAGTTTGAGTGAGAAGCAACCATGTTATTGTATATTTAGAACAAAACATGACTGAACTGTAGGAATGCGCAAAAAGGGTTAGGGACTGAAGGCAAGGAACGAAAACAAGAAATGTAACTGGAAGTGCAGCCAGCACAGCAAGAAATGGAGTGGAATAATTCGCATTGATTATGCACCACATTTCATGGTTCATTTTATTTCCTCCTTTTTAGAATGTTGAACATCTTAGCTGGCTAGGATTGTTCAAAGAAATGGCAAGGTACGTATGCTGTTCGTATTTTAAACAAATGAAGAATAATGAATATTATGATCTACCATCAGAAAAGGGTGTGTACTAAAATTCGTAATGGTTTTTGCCTGTCCGAAAGGGCTTTAAACATGTGTAATTACTTGATGTCACTGGTACGACAAGAAGCTTCACTGTATTTTGATTTTAACTTTTTTTAGGCACTAAAAATTTACTGGATAACCTATTATGTCACGTTTAAATCTGGACTCAAATGATGGGCATTGCAAAATTTGTAATGCCAGACTTTTTGATATGTCACGACGCGTGGGTGCAAGCATTTTAACACTTTGTGAAAAAATCTCGGGTTTTGTGTTGATTAGAAAACCAGACTACATTTTAAGGTGCGCTGAAGCCAGCAACACAGTGCCAGGTCACAGTATTATTATTAAGTTTAAGAAGAGTTGAGGCTTCACTGTAAGTCTTAACTTGCGGCAAGTACTAACCAATGAGATAGAGTTGATCTTATGATTAGAAGAATCGGACAACTTGAAAATCGTGTTATGTTCTTCTTCAAACTGGTCATCTGTTCTTGGATGGTCCATCACTAAGCTTATTGACATTACTTTTGATCAGCATGTATGTGCAATAATTATCTTCAAATATGTATGCCAAGTGACAGAGAATTAATTAAGGATTTAGGCTAGGACTGGAATTACCAAGAATCTTTTGATCGTGCTAGTTAGGCTTCGTAGCTCAACAGGAGTGGGAAGACATAAATTTCCTCAAATCTCCCACTTTGCTAAGTTCTCAGCTGCTTTTTGATCAACTTAACCGATGATATCTTTCTCACAGTGGGACGTCGCCTGTGCCTTCCGAGAAAAAGTTAGGACAAAAAGGAATGACAGAGTGCAGTTCTGTTTTTGAAAGATACCGACAAATGAGGTATGTTAGTGACAGTGGTTTTTTATTGCTACATAACTTGAAATAAGCAGACGCTTTTTGAGACAGGTTGAGTGTTGACGTTGAGTGTTGACGGCCAACAGAATGCATTTCTAGAATGGACAAGTGGGTGGTTACAGTACTGCTTATCTTCGTCAATTCGGAATTCAAATCCGATGTTAGCGTTGACATTTGATGTTTCCCGCTCCTGTTGAATTTACACATTTCAAATATGTATGCTTGCATCTGCTTCCTTTTCCTCATCTTCCTTTTTTTCTCTTGCTTTTCCCTTTCCTCCTCTTCCTTTTCGTCTTCCTTTTCGTCTTCCTTTTCCTCCTCTTCCTTTTCCTCGTCTTCCTTTTCCTCCTCTTCCTTTTCCTCTTCTTGCTTTTCCTCCGCTTTCGTTTCCTTATCTTCCTTTTTCTCCTCTTTCTTTCCTTCCTTCCTTTTCCTCCTCTTCCTTTTCCATCTCTTTAATTTCCTCTTCCTTTTCCTCCTCTTCCTTTTCCTCTTCTTGCTTTTCCTCCTCTTTTCCCCCCTCTTCCTTCCATCTTTTTCCTTTTTCATCATCTTCCTTTTCGTCGTCTCCTTTTTCTTCCGCTTGCTTTTCGTTCTCCTTCACTTCCCTTCCTCCTTTTTTTCTTTCTCACTCCTTTTCTCCTTTTCCTTCACCACTTTCTTTTTATTCTTCTTAATTTTCCTATCCGTGTGTCTTTTTTTAATTGTCTATATCTGTCTAAAGTCTGATAATTGCAACAGCAAAATTTCTGAGAGGATTTAGAAGTACTGTGGGCTGGGCTGGGTCTTAAGAGGTAGTAGTCTGTCCATCTAATCAGGGTTTTCGTAATGCAGAACTATGATTGCACAAAACAGCTGCTTTATTAGCGAATTATCAGGTTTGTGATGTTAATGTTTCTCTGTAGCTGCTATGTGTAAAGTATGTTGCCATTCAAGTTTTTTTAGTTATTACCAGTTCAGGAATGCTTTATCTACATTCTTCGGTTATACATTAGAGAGGTCACTCTTCGTGTTGGATATTTACTAGTGCTGCATCTGCCTCGCATGTTCCTTTCAGCAGATAGTTTTCTCACAGAGATACCATTTTCTTGATTGTATAATACATGTTTGAAACCGAGCCGGTATTTGAGTGAGGCTTAATCAGTAGGTAATTAATTAATAACTAGCTTTCATTACTTAGAAGTTGCAGTATTGTTACAGCACCTATACGTTTTTTGTGTTGTAAATACAGATAAGCGCCCACGGTTTTTCGTTTCTATTTGTTACGCAGCGCTGCGCAACCGTCAGAAGAAACGCTAAGCAATCTTCGTTACCCAGCATTTGATAATTGGCAATGGGAGGACTCCGAAATGTTGTTTTTAATTCAGCAAATGTATGTTGATTTGGGATTAACAGAGGAGTTTCTTATCGAGGTACGATAATCAGTATTCACCGTTGCATTTCAAAATTCAGCTTACGCGGTTCACCTGTATTAAACCCCATCTCCCGTTCCAAAATTAGCACAGATTATTTTTGAGTTTCGGAATCGTCTATTTATACAGTTTTGTGATTCCCGTACACGTTAGAGGGAATAGTCGATCCCATCTGTATACAGATAGATAGGTTGGCTTTTTGTCATGTTTAATGGCATGTTGAATATATTATATTTTGTCAGATAGGACTAGCCAAGTAGAGTGTAAACTGCAATATTTGTCTTTCAATTTACTAGCGATGTAACTGATGAGGACCCTGACTAGTCTTTTTTTATTGTTGACTGCCTGTTAGAGTCAGTAGAAATGGACGGGTTTTATAAGGTTTTATGTTCTACCCGAAACGAGAGACACGAGCTAAATTTAGCATGCATTCTATAGTGGCTAAGTTGAACGTCTTTGCTTGCAAAAATCTTGTTTACACAGGAGTCGGAAGTAATCCACACTCGTATTTGATATCAATAATATCTGCCAGTGTGAGATATTCTGTCAAGTATAGATCAATAATTCGTGAATGGGCTGCCTTTTTGGTTCCTACTATAACACTGAAATTTTCACTCTGATAAGGCTACTTAAACTATCGCGATGAAGTTAACTTAAATAAGGTTTCGCACCATTTACTAAAATTACGACATCTTTTGGCGTAAAAATACTGGGATACTGATAATAGTGTGCCATTAGTGACAGTATTTTCGTAATCCATGACTTGATGTCAGTTGCAAAAAATATGGTTGTCGAAAAATATGGAACAAATGCAACTTAAAATTAGGACGCTTTTCAGTCGAATACATCCGAGGGTATCCTTCATTATGATATAAAATGTTCATGCAGCCGCATGACTAAGGCCTAGTAGATCAAAATTCGCATGGATCTTTCTCTTTTTAAAAAGTGCGGTAAACCAGTTTACGACATCGTAGTTCTAAAACTAAGGGGCCCTGACCAAACAGGTTTCTAACAAATGTTTTCGTACTGTGTGCTTTTTGGACAGTCGTTTTGTGGTAAAAAACGTTGGAAATCGCTGTGAAAATTTGACGCATTGTGCTAAAAACTTAATAGCTTTCGTTCAGAGTATGGCCACAGCATTCCGAAAAGCGCAGGACCGAGCCAAGCGGTGCAGGGTTGTGGAGGTAGCAAGGGGCCTGAGTGCCTAAGCATATGATGATGATGATGATGAATCTTTAAAAGAAATGTATTGGTATATGACAACCTTTTTGTAAAGAAACATGAATCGAAACTAGCCAATTATATACTATTGGCCATACTGTGGTAAGAGGTCTCCTAAAGCCGTCCCCCAAACCCCTACTAAAACAATGTTGTGAATACAAGACCGGGCTCATTCATTACGGTTTTGGTTACTCGCTCGCTCCATTTGTCTCAAAAATCTATTTGGAAATATGATCACCGAAATGAAATGCTCACGGAGTCATGGTTGAAATGTTTTGTACAAAATGTGCATCTTTCTAGCCTCTAAAGGGTATGGTTTCAGGATTTCCAAATTCTTGGTTTATATTTTAACTAGTATAATATAACTTCTTATTTGTTGACATATTTCTTATCCACAATAGACGAATGTTTTACAGAATTTCTTATACGAAGTTTATCGAAGCTATAATCATATTCCATTTCACAACTTTCGACATTGCTTCTGCGTGACACAGATGGTACGTTAATAGTAATATTTTCATGTTACGTGTAGTCCATAACTTAGAAATATATTTTGATAACAAAAGAGTACAAATTGAATTTCAGTAGCGCATTTGTTACGTCATGATTGGAAGGACAGTAGTGATTGTACATGTGAAAAGTTTTTTCCCGTCGCGCTTGCTGTGTGGGCGTAATGTGAGCGATGGTAAGACAGCGCGTTCGTTTTGTGATTGTCATAAGCGAGCATAGATTTCATATGTAATTGAGCGTGAAGTAGAAGGTATTCATTTATCTTAAAAATGTCACGTATTATAGGAAGCTTATTTACTACGTTTGTGGATACTGATTAACAAGTTTAAGTGTGTGTTGCCCATTGAATTTATGAAGTTTTTTTCGGCACTTCTTAGGTGACGGCTCTTTGACGTGTAGCCTGCTGTCTCTCCTGTATCACGTATTCCATACACTATGATTAGTTAGTTTATAACGGTTGTAATTCTGCGAGTAGGCCATTCGTTGATAGCGTTACTAATTTTGTGTATATGAGTTCCTTAATTTACTGATTCTTCTAGTAATTATTGGCGAATATGATAAACTGCTTGGCTCTGCTGAATTGTCTCATAAGCCATTTCGAATAATTTACGATTTTTGATGACAGGCGATGATTTTAGGTTAAGCTTAATGATTAGGCCTGATAAGGCATGGACTGCACGATTAAGCTTGGCAGGGATGGTTGAGCTTGGTATAGCGTGGGTTTAGTAATTGAGCAAGAAAGGGCATGGACTGCATGATTTAGCGTGTTATGGCATGAACTGCATGTTTGAATGTGGTATGGCATGGAATGCATGATTTAGCGTCTTATGTCATGAACTGCATGTTTGAATGTGGTATGGCATGGACTGCATGATTGAGCGTCTTATGGCATGAACTGCATATTTGAATGTAGTATGGCATGGACTGCATGATTGAGCGAGGCAGGGATTGACGGTACGATTGAGCGCAGTATTGCATGATTTGGATTTTTGGATGTGGTGTGGCATGGACTGCATGACTGAGCGTGGCAAAGATGGACTGCACAAATGAGCGTTGTGTTGCATGGATTGCCTGTTTGAATTTAGTATGGCATAGACTGCATGAATTGAGTGTGGGATGGATGGATTGCATGATTAAGCTTGGTATTGCATGGATTGCACGTTTGAATGTGGCATCGTGATGATTGGAGTACTTTGCTGATGCGGCCATTATCTTATTTTTGTGTTGTCACAAGATTTTTTGGTATGTTACAATGTGTTACTCATGATTACGCGTGATAAAAGGTGCTTTGCCGGTAGTGATAGATAATTAAATGATAATTTTATCTGATATGATATATGTTTTCGTGTTCCTGTATTTCCTTTTGGAATGCTTTCCTTTCCAGATGTATGGAATGATTTGGCTCAGCAAAGTGTTCGAAAAGATCGAAAAACACGACGTTTTAGCAATGCTGACTGCCGCCATATGTCATGATCTTGACCACCCTGGATACAACAATGCTTATCAAGTTAGTGTATTGTCGCTGTTCAAGTCTTCACTGTCTCATACATGTAACTGAAGTCAATAAACTTTGTCTCACCATTTTAATTAGCAGCATGTTTCTCAAAAATGCCCTGTATACTTAAACCTTGCTTGGCCAGACATTGTTACAATACGCATTATAAAAGTTGTAGTTTAATATTTTTCTGCTGTCGGTCCCAGAAGTGTTTTCATGACTAGGAAGATCTTTCTATCTATTCATAAGCATAGCTACCACACAATAAGGCTAGTAGTGTATAAATTCCTATGCCGATATGATACTCCTCGCGATACTCGGTGTGTCGCACTTGGGTTTGGATTGGGTGACAGGATCAATCAACATGTTTCATTCAGTGTTTGCTAAGCATCGATTCCTGTTAGAGAACAGCCATCTCGTCCTTGTAAAGCTAAAATGACTACCAAAGCAGGCGATTCTGCCACAGGCCAGCTTTTGGTAGAAAATTCAGAGAGCGCCAAAACGTATAAGGACGAGAATTTTCGGATAATTGGCACAGCTGGATCGTCCCTTCATCTAAGCGTATTTGAGTTCGTCTACAATAAAACAAGAAAACCACTACTCTGTAGGCAGAAGTAGTTCGTTTTTTCACTTGGACTCTTCTAATAATGTTCTGTTGTTTCATTTGCTCATTGTCTTTTTCCTTTCTTGATTATGATTGGCTAGTTTCTTATTGTAAGATTGCCATTGATTTATGCTTTCCTTTCTGATGATTCATTCTTTGAATATTGTCATATAAAAAAGTATGTTTTGAGCTCATAGATATTGTTAATGTGTTTCTCGAGTGAATGTTCGTACCTGAGTATTTTCAGTCTGTTCTTTGATTGGGTATTCTAAGATCTTACTTTCTATGTGGTGTGATTCATAAGAGAAGTGGAGTATAGAAATGGTTCACTTTGTACACGTGATAGTATGAAAAAAGGGTTATGGCTTTGAGTTTCTTCCGTTGGTCATTTATTCTTAACAGAAGACCATAACAGTATTTTTGAAGCGAGATTACCTCTTGAGTGCAGTTGATTGTTACACTCTACTAATAATATACTTGTGTTTCTACTGTGCTGTCAATCGGGGGAACTTTGTACAGTTTAGTTGAATAAGTACCAACAGAACTGATTCCGTATATTGCACAACAATTGATTTAGAGGGGTAACGTCCATACCTATTTCGCCTGCTTGCGTGACTCAAGAGAAGTCATCATAGGTCCATGAGACCATCAGTTTTTTGGAAGTGAGATGACTGCTTGAGTGCAGTTGATTGTTACACTCTACTAATAATATGTTCGTGGTTCTACTGGGCTATCAAACGTGGGAACTTTGTACATTTTAGCTGAATACGTACCAACAGAACAGATTCCCTATATTGCAGAACAATGGATTTAGAGGGGTAACGTCCATACCTATTTCGCCTGCTTGCGTGACTCGAAGAGAAGTCATCATAGGTCTTATGACGACTCGTCGAGTGACTAAAGAACTGTGATGATTGTAAGTCCTTGTTTCAATTTTGAAAAGTTTCTCATTGCTGTCAGTTAAGTAGAATTTTTATTTTGGTGAAAATGTGTACGGCAAAAAACTGGAGAAATCGGCATGCTCTGGCATCCCTTTTTCACTTGGGTCAAACATTTCCCTTAATTTTTATGTAGCTTTGCCCTGACATTGTACTGGTATGCCTGCGTGAAAGCTTGAAACCAAAGGTCGATGTATCAAGACTTGTTACGGTTTCGGGTGTAGTTTGGCAGTGAAAACAAAGTTTTCGTTGCCCATTTTTGTACCTTAAACGTTATATTCAACATTACTGTATGCGAAAAGTTACCAATATGAGACCTAATGACGATATTTATCTGTATTGAATCAAATTTTCAGTATTTTTTCGGTTGGCTGATCTTCTTTTTATTGTTTTACGACAGGTCAACGCAAAAACGGAGCTTGCAATACGTTATAACGATATTTCGCCGTTGGAAAACCATCATGCATCGGTTGCGTTTGATATATTAATAAGGGTAAAGTTATTATGTTATTTTTGCACTATTCGCCATTTGTGTCCAAATGACTGCTAATTGAGACAAGTATAAGCAATCTTTTTGTGGTACAAAACTTGAAAATCGCCCTGCAAATTGGCGACATTGCGCTAAATCATACTTAAAAGCTTTTTTCGTCTGACACTCCTCAGAGTATGGAACGTCAGAAAGGAAAGTATATGTTTATGACAACCTATTTATACAAAACATGTAGCAAAACTAGCCAATCATAAACAAGAAAGGAAACAAAGAAAGAGGAAATGAAGAAACAAAACAT
>JANTCA010000059.1:0-12995 GCA_024741275.1 Chironex yamaguchii
TGCTAAATGAAAACTTTATTTGAAAAATGACAGCTGTCATTTAAAAAATGACCGTGTAGTTATAATTCATTTAATTTAAAAAACGAGAACCGTCATTTAAAAAATGAACTGTCATTTAAAAATGATCGTGTATTTCAGCCTTAAGGCTGTAGCCTTGAGTTGATTAATTAGTGAATTTTCACATCTAACTTCACAGACGAATGGAATGGGTAAAACGTGGAAATGCTATCTTGGGTTTTGTCCTTAGGTTGAGTACAAGATGATCTCTTTGTCTCATTGGTTCCTCTAGTTACAATTTGACGTCATAGTCCCTTTCGTGATTATCAGCAGTTTTTGCTGGGTCCTAGTTTCATGATGGAGCACGACCCATACACATAAAGAACTCTTCATACCAACGAAGCTTATTCTTCTCTTTTAGTCACGTTACCTCTCCGAAATCACAATCCTATTGGACGTCAAACCCTCCACAGCCCTCCAAACAACAACAACCACGAAAAACAACAAAAAAATACAGCAGGTGTGAGATGCACGTAAATGTTAGTCTTCCGTACTGTTGGTCCGTATTTCTAACCTCAAATGCTTATAAAGATATAGGCAATTCAGTCCTTATTTTGTTAGAACTGCCCGGGTTAATTACTGGGAACGCAACTGAGCCAAAGATTATTTCACAAGTCACATAGTTTGCTCAATTGCTCACCTGGAAGATCACGTTTACGATAGCGAAATAAATGTTCAATAGTACTTTAGTCTATACTAATAACTATACAGTTTATTTGCAGCTGAGACCTAAATAGTTTTAAAACTAAAGCCGTCTAAAACTGTTTAACAATAACAAAAATATGTGCGATTGAAAATGTATTATGTGCTTGCAAATGGATTTGTAACATTTAATTCTGTCCAACCTGATGTCAGGATTTTGACCTTTCCCACTATAGAGGGAAAATTGGGAGGAACTTGCTCTCGAACACACAAAAAATTTGTTTCACGGCAACTAAAAATCCCGCGAAGAGCATACGCCTCCTAGTTGACTTGACAAAGGATAAATCTGACTCATTAATGAAAACCGAATATACGGTCACACCTGTAAGAAAATGTAGTCACTGTACGAACAGCTTAACTTCAATCAGTATATACGAAGTGATGTCTGCCAATAGTGAAGTTGAGTGGCCGGACACATTTCCTTTACACTTTCTTGTGACTCGATAGATTATTTGAAAAAGAAGCCTGCTAATGTAAGTTTGGATTAGAGATGAGACAGCATACCTTTCATTTTTTCGGACTTGTATGCTGTTGTTTACGTCCAAATCCTCTCTATGTCACGAGTAATGCAGAAAAATTACAAATTTCCTTAATTCCAAATACGCTTTGAAATTGAAGTTTAAAAATTTAAAAATCAGATTTGGCGCAACTGCCAAGAAACCCGCTGTTCCCTATCTGCCTTTATTCAGGCTTGCAGAGCAAACCGATAACACTAAACCTGATATCACTGAGCGACTCACATTCATACCTTATATCACATTTGTAAGGAGGTCACCCCCGTCCTTACCCTCCGTATTCGCTGTATATGTTCTTGCTTATACTTAATCTTACTCATTCGGTTATAGATCTAAATAGAAAACTTTAACTCCATTTCTTTTCGATACAAGTATCTACACAATTATGAGCGTCATAATGAAATAACGAGCAAGGCTAGTGTTGATGGAGAACAGTACACAAGATTCTTCACAAATTTTCATCTGGAAGTCGTTCTTGAAGGACATTCTCCTGAAACACAAATAATGGTAGCACCAATAAAAGTCGGAAAGGAAGAATCACACGTTTGGAATTAAAGAAAGCACTATAAGTATTACACTTCCATACTCCGTGTTTTAATGACTTGTAGAACATTAATCAAAACATACTATTTCCCACCTTTCCCAGTTTTACTCATAGCCCCTTATAGTTACACTGAAACTCAAATTAAGAGAGTTGACTAATCAAGATAATTAATGAAGAACATGGAAAAACTATAGGCACGAAGTCAACTGTACACTGTACTTCGAAGCATTTCTAGCAGCAAGGCATAACCTACTTACAGTTGAGCTTCCCTGTTCATATTAAGTATTGATTATATTTAGTAACACAAGTGCTGTCGTCTCAAAGTGTTAGCGAGACCCTTTCGTTGCTTGGATACCAATCCCCGGCCTCCGGTCTCCATCGTTCGTGGCCAGCAGGATCTCTTTTAAAAAGTGTGACGCTCATTTCCAGTTATAACAGTTCGATAACTTTGTTTCAAAGTTTCTGGTAGGAATACTATGAGGAATTCTAAGATAACACGTGGGAAAATCCGACAAATTTAAAATTCTTAGAATCAATTAACAAAAAATTAATACGGTAGCCTCTGCCAATCTTGCCTACACGGGGCCAAGGAAATAGATGATACTTGATTGGTGAAGATTGTATGATATCACACAAATTGCCACAAGGTTTTAAATACCTGTCGCTTTCTTTTCTTCCACGATAGTATAGCCATTGCAAACGCAACTAGTGATTCTGCACAGAAACCACAAAGCAAGGACGATATCCCTACTATTGCACCATGCAGTCTAGAAAAGAAGCAAATGCGAGTTGCATCAATGCCAGAGACAGACTGTAGTTTAAATTTAAATATATTTAGATAAATTTAGCATATTATGAAACTAGCCAAATGATGGGCAATCAATCCGCTTAGCAATACTATCAATACGCGAAGTTACAATACTACTTTAATTAAAAAATTGCATGTCAATGACCAATCTTTTACGATGCACATCTTTGTTACCCCACCTAGATAAAACTCATCCCTCATCCTGCATAACATAATGTACTTTGAATATTAATTTTCCAAAAGAATAAGAACAACCTGCATGTTAAACAATGTTTTGCACGCTGAAAATGGGAGATATACTGTTAGAAGTATCCTCCTCTAAACACTCTGTTATGCAAATTTGATGTCAGAATTGTGTGCCCAATCTGAATGTCCTAAACAAAATGGTAACTGTGAGCTTCGAGCCAAAAGTCCTTGTAAACCAGCTTCCCCAACGTTCAAGAGTTTGGCAGCAACAACACCCCCCTCTTTAACTGGCGACGAGGAGGACCGTTGGTTTCCAGAACACTAGAGCACCTTGTACGACATAAAGGATTATCTCTGTATTGACCTTGAGCATTGAGAGTCACTCGCACGCTCACAGACAAAGAAGTTATCGGTTTTGTACAACACAGGCAGCATCAAACCAAAGAGTCAGTCAAGATACGTCAATAACTACGCATTAATTTCATACATTATTTGTGCTCCAAATTCCTAAACACAAAATTAGCTATGACTTGCTCTCAATAACTGTAAACCTTTGGGACGTAGTAACATAACTAAAACTCAGGGCCAGCATTCAGTGGTGCAAATGTGTTATTAACACTGGGGAACCGTGCGCTCCACATTAGCCGGAAAACACCCCCTTTTAACTAGACTTGATCTTCTCTTGACGAGTTTAAGTGTAGCCCCAAGACGATGTTCATGAGACAATTATTCTTCGCGCGATAAAAGGGATAGGCGTTTTCAAACACCCAAAAGTATACTAACAGATGCAGCCTGATTCATTTTTAACGTTGACTTTTTCTAATTATTCAACGTGTGTTCTTAAACCAAGGTGAAAGTAGATAGACTCTTCGCTGTTAACTTTGAAGATTACAAAGCACTTTGCATCATTTTCATTTGACTCAGCAACTCTATGAGTCAACGACAAACAATCTTTTCCATTTTCCGTTCTCCAAGTGCTATGAGAAGGAACAGAGTGATAGCGTGGCCAAATGAGATAGATAGACAAAAACTGTCAGTGGCATGCTTTGAACGATTACAGTAGAATTGACAATATTTTACAACGCTATTCAAAGGAACTCACGAGTAAAATTATGGATAATTGAAGTAAAGGATAAACTGGAAGCGAAAATACCTTCGGATTCAGTTTTTAAATAAAAACAACACACATAGCTCTCAAAACATTGCTATTAAAGTAATGGCAGTAATAGCTCCATGTGTCGCCCCTGCTACAACTCAACAACAAACTGACTCTTAATACGGAATTAACGTCTACAGTTTATACCAGAGGAGAGGAATGTAATCAAACTGCACTTACCCGACTCTTGGCAAGATAAGGAGGACTGCCAAAATCGCTAGAATTCTTACTGGGACAGTACTGTAAAGTAAATGAGTTCTTTTGTCTTTAATTAAGATACCAGTGCATGCAGCCCTGTTAGTGACTGAGAAAAAAAAACGCAATAAGAACCCGCTATTACGACAACTGGTTTTATAACATGTAAACTAGTACTACCTGTATCACGGTCGAGCGATTGGCGACTAAACCGGCTCCCCCACTTGATAGGAACAACCTTACTGGTCCTGCCTTATGAGAGTCTGTGGGCACCCAGCACGACTAAAAGCAAGACCTGTCAAATGCGGAGTGGCGCGTTCTTTCGTGCATCTTTCGTTAATTTCTAAGCTTTCATACTCCATGCTTTGTCTCAATATAAGGCTTTGACAAGCATCTTAATTATACCTAAAATGATTTCGTTTCTATTCCATTACGTCATTTTGAAACGTACTCACGTTAACGTCACATGTATCTTCGAGTTTACACGAGCAAACATTTCAAATATTTGATGATAAATCAGTTCATCTCACGATTTCCATACTCTTACTTTTCCAGACGCTCAGTTTAGAAGTTAGAAGTAAATGAAAACCATGAATAAAGTAGATCAATTTACAGCATGTCAACAGTGTGTCGTCAGCTTCTCTTTGCCTCTCATTGTCTCGTCACCACCAACACAGGGTTACCTTCTCCCCTGCATGTCTATACAAAGGCATCCCAGGATAACACTTTGGCTGCCAAAATTTAATACACAAAACTCTTTGTTTTACGTGAAAGAGAAAGAGATCAAACGACTTCAAATGCTTCCACACAGTTAAAGAAACAGCATACGACTTGGTTTTTATAAAGAGCCACTTTCGGGATGTTTGGCAACCACTATTAAGCGGCAACTTTTTTGGAGAAAAATTTGTCGTCATGTCTAACGGTGTCATGTTTTATTTGAAGAGATGACGCATACCTCATCATCAGTAGTTTACAGGAGATTTTGCATAGCAAAATGACCACACAATGTACCTGGTATCGGGAAGAAAACGAACATATGAAGCACTGGAATGCATGCTCTCAGGACATCCTCCTTTAAATTGTTTACGGCTTGCAGGATTCCCTCTGATACTCCAGGGATCACGAACAATACTATCATGATCTTCAATCGTAAAGAAGAAAAAAGAGTGTCAATGCTCAGATATGTATTCGTTAAGCTTAGAACGTTACAACAATGGCTGCATTGAAAAGAGGGACGAAATAAAATGTAACCAACAACCTCAAAACAAACAAGGTTTGGCCAAGAAAATCTGAAATAGTCCTCCATACCAAAAGCTGAAGTGCAATAGTCATGAAGAGAGAACTTATTAATTAATTGACATATAACATATTTTTTCTTAATTGGTTTGTGGTACTGATGAAGTCGATGACAGAAACATTAAAGCCAAAATAAAGAATCGATTTCTATTAAACAATTCACTGTTGCAATTACTGTTTGGTAATTTCTAATTACTTCAGGTTCATAATCCAGGCCAATGCACTAAAGTGTCACGAAGTTGTCTTAACGTGTGCAATTGTCTTATGCTTAAATCTAACAAAGGCAATGAATGGATGCATAAATAATTATTTTATTATTAAAGGAATCTATACTTACAGACATAGACAACAGGAAGCAAAACACATCTAAAATCCTAATATGTTTCGTCTCAATCCGATCTCTGTGGTCAGGCGGCTGTCTCTTAGGGGGTAAAAAGTAATCAAGAACGTAACTCCTTATTACTGCACTTTCATAATAATACTTGATGTCTGGATGTTTTATCTTCGTGTTAAGGTATAATCCTCAAGTTTATTCAAGAACACAAAGGTCCTTCCATACAGCATTAAGTCCATGCGAAAAAAAATTGCATGGAGACCTAGAGGAATGTAGTAAGCAATTAGGGGAGGTAAACATTTCTAAAAAGAATCAAGATGTCGGAAACAGACAAACACAGAGATAATACATGGCCGTAAAATGAAGCAAAAGTCAAGAAAGTAAATTAAAGTACAAAGCTCTTCAAGACTATACACAGAAACAAAAAGCCCAAATCTAAATAAACGTAGAAACGAAAGTCATTAAAGCTCTAGTTTTCATATGAATATTCAAGTACAAGCTAATACGAAATCGATGGGTAGCTAGTGACACGATTCCGTCTTTGAGACCAAAATCATAAAGTGTAGACTTCAATACGTAAAAAAAAAATCACACAGGTAAAGGTGAACACAGTCAAAACCAGGAATATCATGGTAATTGTGTGATAAAATTTTATCTTCGAGATGAAAGCAAATCTATTTTGACTTTTCGAGGCATGTTATAATGTACGATAGAGTGCACATGGGGCACAGTAAATTTAGAAAGAAAGATAGATAAAGTTTTAATTGTCGGATCTAAAATCATCATAAACCAAATTTTTAGTAGTATGTAATACAAAACGAGTGCAAAAAAAAGTGAAGCGTACGTACCTTCGCAAATGCGGGCTCCATTGTCTTTAACTGATTCAACCATCCATATGGTAGATGTCCAATAGGATAGCAAACGGACAAAACAGCAACAGCCTTAGTAAGGCAAAATTTGTATGCAAAAGAATGAAAATTACCAATACTACACACGTACTGCGTTTTATACTGAAGTAATAAAAATAAATCTTGGCAAAAAGGGAAGGCCACAAAATAAATGCAGAGAACTTATAAAGACTGCTATATTCACAGTTGGAAACCTTGGAAAGAATGCTACAAAATCTTGCAAGAGAAAGCGGAGCAGTAGGACTAAAGATGAATACCAGCAAAACCAAAGTAATGTTTAATGATTTTTGTGAGGAAAGGGAGATTCAGGTGAATAACAGCACAATAGAAAAAGTAGAGGAGTATGTGTATTTAGGACATCTACTTAAGAAAGATAACAGTATTGATGACGAAGTGCAAAGAAGGAAAACAGCTGGATGGGTAGCACTTAGGAACATATAAAACATTCTTGAAGACCGAAAAATTCCTCTGTGCCTCGAGAGAAAGGCGTTTGACCAATGTATACTTCCAGCGATGGTTTGCGCTGCGGAGACCTGGTCCCTTACAAAGCAGCAAGACCTCCAATTAAGAACTACGCAGTTGGCAATGGAAAGAAAGATGTTAGGCATAACACTGAAAGACAGAAAACGGAACGAGTGGATTAGACAGCAAACAGGCGTAAAAGACATTGTAAACGAGTGTAAAAGAGCAAAGTGGAGGTGGGCTGGTCACGTTTTGAGAAGGAAGGACGGTAGATGGACAGAGAAATTAAAAGTGTGGTACCAAAGAGATGGGAGGAGAAGACGGGGTAGACAGAATGTAAGGTGGGAAGATGAATTACATAAATTTGACAGGTTTTGGAGAATAACAGCTCAGGACAGAAGGTGGCAGGAGCAGAGAGAGGCCTTTGCCCAACAGTGAGGTCCATTTTAGGCTAGCTAGCTAGCTAGATATTCACAGTGCCCTGCAAGCTCGGGACCAACGAAAAAGTCTCGGGATGGGGGCTGGGAAGCTTAAAACGGAAATTGAAATAGACGGGAATGGGGGGAATGACAATTGGCAAACGTACGGTCACTTTGCAATGACCAGCGCGTCTGACGTAAACTTGAGGATTTAACATCACGTGACATCACTAACATTGGAGTACCTTCAGATAGCTGGTCAATGAGGAATTCGCAATTTTTCCCATTTCTGAGATTGTCTTAAGGTCGTAGAGGCTAAACCCAGAACATTTCCTGATCAAGAATTGTTGGAAGGGGTTAAATAACGGCTTTTACTTTGCTTCAGGGCTTAGCCCCTCTAGCCATCCTATATATTGATCCTGGTACTTTGATTTGGTTTCCCTAGTAAACAATACGGAAAAGGAAACCTCCTACACAAGGATAACCAATAGCAAAAATACTCGTTTCTTCAGTTGTACATATTTACCAACAGCACCAAATGCAAATTACGAGCAAGGTTGTATACAAATTATCACCTGCTCAGCTTGCTCCCGTGTGAATCCATCTATTCTGTCTCTTGCGACGACAAGGTTACATATTGGCCGACTAATACGCTGAGCAATTTGTACTGCAGCCAGCGGAAACCAGAAGACAATTATCTGTTTATATCTGACGGTTTCTTCCATTCGTACCGCTGGCTAAAATGGACAAGAAACTGATATTAATAATGAAAACCAATCTTCATATACAGAGCAAAATATTGAAAATTGCTTATATGTGTGTTTCATGCAAACTACCATGCTTCAATAGGCTACACATTTGCTACTGGATTATTGAATCCAACATTTAACACTTCATAATCGAGTTAATGAAAATCTTAGCTTCCTTCATATGCACTCAACAAATCGTTAACTACACAATATATCCATGAACAGAAATAGAGGGATTGAAGCATCGCCACTCGGCAACGCGTTCAGAAGAAAGTTAAGACGTCACAATTTTTTAAACAGCAAGTAATCAGCCACTCTTGAGTGTTAAGAAGGAAACAGAAAGCAGAAAACTGTTGCAAAAACAGTGAAAAGAGAAACACAAAAAATGTAAATTACTTCAGTATCATATGCAAATCCCTGTTCAGTATAATGTGCATCTTCCAGGCGAGGATGAATGAGACGAAAATAACTGACGACAACAAGTAACAACCGAAGGAGTGTTCCAATGTATGTTGCAATGACTGGTATCAATATTGCATGTGAATGTTGTAGTGGGGTTTGTAGAAGGATTACAACTGAGAGTACCTGAATCGAATCAATAAGAAAAGCAAGAAAAATAAAGCATGCCAATAAATTGATGCCTTAATCAGCCAAATAAAAATCGAGCAACGTCCGTTCTAACTAAGCAAAAACACCTTAAAAATTTGCGACATTGCGCTGGAAACATTTTAAGTACGTTTTCAGTGCAATGTGGCAAATTTTTAAGGCGATTTTCACGTTTTGTAGCACAAAAAGATTGTTTAAGCAAAACCAATGACGAAAAAGTAAACGATGTCTGGTTTTCATGACTGCATATTTTGACACCATTCCTACTAATGCAAGCAGCCCAAAAAGGAAAGGCCGACAGACTGTTCAGCATTCAATCCTGATTTTCACCTTATATTGCTGGTCATTTTCTGTCTGTCATCAGGGTACACGCTTACATGTGCTTCTTTCCTACTACTTACATGTGCAAGGCATCCATGTATCATCCACTCTATTGCATCTTGTCTACCTATGTTTGCTGTTAGGCCTACAAATCGCCCAAATGCATAGTTTACAATGTAATGGTAGATAGTGTCAATACTTAATAATATATAACAAACTTAAAGGGTTATGATCAACACTGTGAGGTTTATGTTCAACACTGACATGACCAAAATTTGCTGTTAGCAATGCCCCAAAAATGAATATGCCCAAATTCTAAAACTACTGCACAAAGTCATTCTTTTCTTATATGGTAGCTGCACTATTCTCTCGATTCAAAATGAAGTTGCAGTGACCATACTCTAGAGGTCTCCGAACAATGAAGGTACATGATCCAATAAAAATATTTCAAATACTCTAAAAAATTTTAAACTCACACTTTCTTAAATCTTTATCTGCTAGCAGTAAACAAGTTAATCAAAAATACTTGAACAACGACAGACATACGTAACATAAATATATAAACATATAACATCCTATGACAAGTAAACAATCTAAAAATGATTAACACGAAGCATTCAACAACAAGTGTTTAACATTTGTATCATGACAGCATACATGGATGATATCAATTTATACAAATTATATGTGCAACATCATACAATAGTAATGGCGTAAATACCAATTACATACAGCAAAATAAGGTAATCTACAAAGTCCTAAAATAACAAAACATATTTTGGGGTTGTATTAGGTTGAAACAAATTTATGCATATATAAGCATACAAATATGAAACTCCACCACAAAAATATTTCACTTTATGATGAGAGGCGCAAGTTAAACTCGCAGTTATGTGTCCCCATCTTGTGTTTGGTCAGTAGCTTGTAGCTTGTGGCCACTTGAAAGCAAAGCTTGATATCTAAAGTGCCGTTTACAAGCTACCAACAATTTGTAAAGATATTTGTGGTGATATGGAAAAGAGAGATACACATATTACCAAACTACTGTGAAATGCTTTACAACATACCTCGCGTTTTAAAGATGTACCATTCTGGTGAATGCCAATTTATTGGATTACAACATTTACAAATGGACATATACCAAAATCTACCCGGAAAAAGTTACATTACAAGCGTTCAATCGAAAAAAGCACAAAGTCCAATCAAAGGCAACCTCGTGCAGTCACTTACCTGCCCAACAATATCAAGACAAGATGCAATTCCAACTGTTCCTGCATATTTAAACTGTAGTAGTATTCCATAATGTGCAAGAGCCTATATGATCCAAAAGACAAAATTCTCAGTTTTCATGCATACCAGGAGTAATTACATGTAGTCAAAATGACTTTTGATTTTAGCAGCTGGCACAAGTATTTCCTCTGGTTATAAATGTAACTTTCATTCAATCCATGTACATTAAATCTACAATGATGCAGCAGAATTATCCTGTGTATGAGGTGGTAATTTTGGTAATTAATGCTTTAATTGACTTTTGCCGAAAAGTTTCCTAATTCTGGGAATGGAAGTACTATAGATCCAAAACAAAAAGAAAGAAAAGTTATTCTAGCTGTTTGATTCTTACTGAAAAAACTCCCCAAGTATTGGCCAAAAAGGTTTATCATGTTAATGTCCAAATCCTATGATGGGAACAAATTCACATCCTAAAATCTCAGCTGAAGCACAATAATAGTTTATAAGCTAGTGTAAATAGATAAAATGTGACTTTTTCAATGTTCGGTGCAAATCACCTAACACATTCTCTTGTCCCTTTACCTTCCCAACATGAAAAGCAACTAGATTGTTTGCGACTGATGACTAAAAGATTGCCCAGGTATAATGCATGCCCACCAGTTTGTAAGAAAGTGATTGTTTGCGTTCGTTATGAGCTTGTGTACATAGATTTGGAGACATTTATCAATGAATGCATAAGAGAAGT
This sequence comes from Chironex yamaguchii, assembly GCA_024741275.1. Classification (NCBI taxonomy): domain Eukaryota; kingdom Metazoa; phylum Cnidaria; class Cubozoa; order Chirodropida; family Chirodropidae; genus Chironex; species Chironex yamaguchii. The sequence continues at coordinate 11,234 of JANTCA010000059.1, forward strand.
CTTTCATTCTATAAGTATATTTAAATTTACATCAAATGTTAGTAACTTTTTTCCATGCATTTTCAAATGTAACAAAGGTAAGATGTGCATTTTTTTACATTTTGGCTAGTCATAATTGTGAAGCCACCTAAAACTTTAGCATGTGTGATCAGTCACCATTCTATGAGTGTAAATGTATGTTACTTTCACCAATATTGGAAGATGTCCTGTTTTAGATATAGATATAACTTTATATACACCTATAGAATGACATAATACATAAGTAACAGTTTTCAGTCATAGAATACATACCAGACCATCCAGCAATGGGAACAATGAGAGATAAACAAACGATAATCTTGCTAATTGTCCAACATTATTAGAAACATTATGCAGCTGGTTTATTAAATAGTATCCAAATGGTGTAAAACCTAAGTTAAATAAAAAGCACATACATTGTATAAACACAAGAGGCTTTTAGAGAGCAAAAAAATCACGCAATGTTCATACTGGTTACAAGATGTAAAATTAATTCTGATTTACTTAAGAAATTCCAGAAAAGTCTCTCTACAAGTATAGGAATAAATATCACATTTCCTTAATTGATAACCAATGTTGCCAACAAGATACTGTTTTCTACAACTTTTCCAATCAAGAAAGATGTCTTTACCGGCATAACCTCAAAACCCCTGCTGAAATAGCCTTGAAACAGTATCCTAGAGCTAGAAAACTCAGGTGAGTCGGGCTTTTTCAAAATAAAAAAACAATTGTAGAAAGCAATATTTCTGACAATCAATACATTAGTTTATGACCCTTTGTTTAAAATTTGAGAGTGAGCACAGTACCACTTCCAATGCACACAAGATAGTGGCCAAAATACTACTGTTATCTGAGTGACAGCAATCACGATGAAAAATTAACAGCATACAAAAACTAAAAGGTAAGCTAGACCAACCTAAAGAGGCAACAACACATGCGCATTACATAATTGGCATAGGGAGCCGAGAGCAGGACGCCCGACCGACCAAACTGAACAATGGCTGAGCTTGCATCACAATAAGTCAGTGCCTACCTAAGTTACACAATACAAAGTACAAGAACCATGAATAACATGCGACATGTCTGGATTAGTTGCACAATAACTACTATTTTTAAGAGCATTTGGATTTGGGTATATAAAGGAAGGATTTTCTGAGTCACTTGAGCTTTACCCCTTGCCTTCGAACTGACAATTTCAAAGGGTTGATCTTAAATGATGACTTCACAGAGTTCGTGTCCATCAAGGAACATGTGCTTATACAGTGGTCACTATTATACCAACATGGACACCAATCCTGACCCTGACCTAGATAAATTGGCTCCCCCACCAAACACTAGAAGGATAGTGTTAATACCAAGCACAGAGGTTTTGCAGTTGGTCAAAATGTCTTCAGGAATTTCAGGAGAGAAAAGGACAGATGGCTTTTCTCGAGTCATTGTTCCAGTACAAGGACCTCTTACATACATAGCAAAGGTTCCAGGCAACAATAAACACATTTGTCACATAGACCACCTGATACCTGATGATTGTAGACTAGCAGATACCACAGCATGACTTGACAACAAGGGTTCCTCGTCACTAAAAGCAGACACATCTAGCTTGGAAGTAGTGTCAGCAGAGATACAACCCACACCCAAGTCAGAGAAGGAACGGGTTTCTCAGGAAGTGGTTTTCGCCTTGAAAATTTGCGACATTGCGCTAAAATCATACTTAAAAGCTTTTTTCGTCTGACACTCCTCAGAG
>JANTCA010000060.1:0-12995 GCA_024741275.1 Chironex yamaguchii
CCACCCATCCATCCACCCACCCACCCATCCATCCATCAACCCATCTATCCATCCACCCATCTATCTATCCATCCATCCACCCATCCATGCATCTATCCATCCATAGATAAACAGACAAGCAGATAGAGATAAAAGTAGGATCTGTTTGTATATGAGTCAAAAATTCTTTGCCATTTCGATTTCATTGCACCAAGGCACCCTTCTTATACATTTGTCTTCCTGTACATGTAAAATGACACTTGTGGAATAACACCAATGTAATGAAAGGGAAAAATGTAATCAATGTACATAAAATAGAAAGAGACGGTTACAGTGCTCCTAACTCTTTTAATAACTCCCATCGACTTAGAAAACTCCATAAATTTAAAATGATGTTCCGTCTTTTGGCAGTGATCTTTTAGCCTAAAAACTATGATTACAAGGTCTGAAATTTTGTAGCCTTCCATTCCTTAATGTTGGAAAAACTACTCAACAGCTAACACCCACCAGTAGTCTGTGAAAATCTGAATTATATACAACTCAGAAATGCACCGTTATTTGATGTTCGGTGTTACCTCTATCAAAATACTTGGTTTTTACAATGGTCTGAAGTTTATGTGTATTTAATCATATGAATGACTGATCTCTTGGAAATGATGGATGGGCGATTGGTTCACGTTTTGACTGTATTTGTTTACATTAACTTTGTTTCTAATTGCCTGGTCCTTGATTTTAGTGTCTCTAGCTGCGTTTATGCGTGGTAATATATCTTGATATACTTTGTTTGCATGTGTATATTTGTTTATCTAATCCACGTAAAGGTTAACTGAAGTAACACGAAGTTTAACTTCTCGTTCCACAGAGGTATCCTCCCAATTATCCACCCGGTTGTAATAGTGTATCACACACCACACCTCATCATCCAGTTAGTTATAGTTCAGGAACACAAATACATATGCCAGTTTACGGACGAGACGATAGGGGCGCCTTTTACGAGCACCGGGGATGGTAAGAATGACATTTTGTTTTATATTTTCATTTTTGATATTTAGTTGTTTTTATCTTGTTATAACTCAGATCGTAAGATTTTGGATGCTGTTGTTCAACTATGTTTTCAAAGGATTGGTTAGCTTTTTCAAGAAATATATTGGCATGGGCAAACGTATATAACCAGTAAAATAAAAATATTCGTACGTTTTCCTTTTGTCGCATGATTAGGTCAAAAATTTCCTGATACGTTGTTCCCTGCCTCAAGGGGACGATAAAGTTACAAAATTTTATGTCATTTCCTTTTCACATCAATTTTTAAGCCTGACAGCAGCCAGGTATTGAGGCTCAATTTTAATTTGGAAAGCTCAAGACATGCTTTTTGGTTGTTTTCTCTTGTTTTACTTGAAGTATTTTCGTTTTACTGAAGTATTTTCGTTTTACTTGTAATCGTTGTGCTACTAGCAGTGGAACTTTTATTTTACAGTAATGAATTTAATCAGCACAAGATAACTTTGGACACAAGAACTAGGCAACACCCATTGGTCTTGTGTTCATTCATGTTTGGTTTTGAAAGTTAAAGATGAGCCAGTAGTTTGGGAGCCATATTTACAACAACGATTTGCCATAGGACGAGTGAATACCTATGAAATGTAAAATTTTAACTGTTATATTGAGAGAGGGAAACTGTGATTTTTGGACGTTAAAATTTAAGTGCCTTAAAAATTTGTCCGGAATTCCCTGTCTGTACAGTGAAGCAAATTTTTGGTTATAAACATGGCTCCTTTTCTTTCGAATCTGTGCTCTTACGGTAATGAAAGTGAATTTAAGAGTAAAAAAGGCAGAAATCCTGATGAACCAAACGATCATTGATTGACATCTTGTTCACCATTATCATTGTTGCTCCAATTAGCCCAGAAGGTTCCATCATCCTGCTCTCGTAATGTGCTGACTGCTGGCATCTAGGTTTGTAATTGACGTCTCATGAGATGGTTTTGAATGTCGCGTCTTCTCGCAAAAGTTGTGTTACAATTTTAAGGTATCGAGATCATGGCCTGAGTGAGATGCCATTGAGGTAAATTTTGCAAGACTGTATCCGGAATTAAAAGTTGATCATCCAACTATAAGAAAACTACTCTTATTACCTGCCAATTGCCTTTTATAATGCCGTTTACCCTTCTTTTGTAAACAAAGAAAGGCTAATTAACCTGAACCATTAATTATCTCTCACTTTTGGATGACTGTAGAAACTCGGCTAGTCTAGTGGATGGCTATGCAAATTTGCGCTTGGTATCCATTGAAATGGAATTATGTATCTTGTTCTGAAACTCTTGTGTGTTCATTTGAAACGTATACACTAATACGCAGGCACATTAACATGAGTGGACGAGCGAGGTTCTATGACTACGAGTCTTTCGACCTTGCCCATTGATCTTTTTAGCTCAGTAGCAAAGGCGTTAGATTTTCGGTTCTAGGACAAGGGTTTGAAGTTCCGATGGTCACATTTATAATTCGACTACTGTTCTTTGAACACGACCACCCTCTCGACTTCTATATGGAATAGTTTTGACATCATCCACCATTTGTTGTTATGCTGTGTAAGTTTCCTGCTCATCAATATGTTGCTCATCTATATCATAATTTGACTTGTGCACATATGAAACGTAATCAGGTGGAAAATGCGATGAGAAAAATTAATGCCGACCACTTATTGACGAGTAACCTCTGTTGCTTTTACTCACGACGTTTTACCCCTATGTTGTCATCTTGTGTTTAATTAATGGATTTATTAAAAGCTTAAAAGCATGAAAGTTCTATCAAGTTATAAGATCTTTCCTCGGTGATCCTTAATTTTGCAAAAGTTGTGATAAGGTGATTTTCATCGCATGAAAATGATTGGGAAAACACTGTGTCCGATTACTGTTATCGCAGTATCCGTATATACACTTAGATCTTTGCATCGGAAAACAGCAGTTTCTTGAGGAAGGCAAGATTGAGACAGATCCGGAAATTTCTGCTCTTCTTCAGAGCAGAAGTTTGAGTTGTTTCTTCAATCTACAGTTATTTTAGGGAATTATTAGCTGGTTTGTATTGTTTAGAAAGTTTTGGCCATTCTTTGGTGTTTGTCAAAGCTCACACTTGCTAAAGGTTACCATTTTTCTCAATTTTTGCATATCTCAAGTTCTGTTCAGATAATGAACAATGGTTAAATATCGACAAAATGTTACTTGTCAGTGTCCTCAGTCTCCAAACGTCTGGAATTCATGAAAGTATAAAATAGTCAGCTTCAGCTATTATTCACCTTTTGCAACAATTACGTTGTGTATATGCCGGGTAAGCATCCTTTAGACGTACCCTAAAAGTGATGGAAGTTGTAGGCTGCACTTACTGTAAACAATTTTTTGGCCTATTTAAACAAATAAAAATGTAAAAGAAACACTCCACCTAAAGGAGGCGTTTATTTGAAACAACTAACAAATGCGGTCCTCGTCAAATTTCCGAAACACGTCATTTATATTCCTTTTCGCATAATGGCTAGTATCATTCGTAGGATGATGTCTACATTATCAATCAGCTGCCTTTACTTATCTGTTGTTTTGTGAGGCACGTTCGTCTTTTCTCAAAGGTCCTTGTTTACTTCTTTTCAGATTCATCACATTCCTATTTCTACTTTTTCCCTTGTTGATACTTGTCCTGAAATTGTGTATTTGATCAAAAGTTGACATCTTGAAATTGACATAAGCACCCCCGTATTTAAGCGCCTCTATAACCTCCAAATTTTCATATACACCATAGGCCTCTGCTTAAAGAAATACGGCATTTGTTAAGATATTTGGTTAAGAATATCGCGTTTTCTACTAATCAGGTAATTATAATTAAGGCAGAGCTTTAGATGATCTTTCGACCGTGTTAGCGTACTGCATGGACTAGGAATGAAAAAGCACATGTGTTTGTGTGTTGAAATGTTGCAAGTACACGTATATGTTATTATAGGAATTTGTTTGATATCAGTGTAGCTGCAAACTCTGAGGCAGCATCACGGAGCCACTTAAACCCATTGTAGAAGACCACTGTTTCAAGAACACGAACCTGGTTTGATTTTTTGTCACGTCATTTCTTTCTCCCTCTGTAGGCATAGTCCGCAAGTTCCCATTATGGGTTCACCGCACGGATACACACCGTACTACGCTAGTGGACCAATCCCTTCGAAGACTGATCAAGGTCACATTATTTACGATTATCGACATGCACCACACCATGGCATGATACCTCCGAATTCTGGTGTTATCGCCTACCCTGGGTAAGTTTGTTACACATTTCCTTGTCGAAAGTATCATAGTTAATTTTCTATGACGCGACTTTCGCATCCTTGTAACGAGGCCCCTGTTTTAATCACTTTGATCAAAACTATTTCGCAGTCAGTATATCTATTTAAAGATTTCTCCGTTAAATAAGCGGAACTTTATTTTAACGTTTCGATTTATGCACATAAATATGCATATGGAGAGAGAATAAAAGCAAGAGGGAGATTTTCGTTTAATTTGGTTATTGATGTACTTATTGAAATTCATTGAGTACCGAAGTATGTTTGTTACTGTCTTGACAAAGTAACGTCAAGACGTCCAACGTGAGGTACATTGCTTTTAATTCGACAGGTCTGGACCTTATAGTAGTCAACCGTTAGGAAAACAGGCAAAGGAAAAGAAGATAACACACGTAAAAAAGCCTCTAAATGCATTTATGTTATATATGAAGGAAATGAGACCCAAAATCGCAGCAGAGTGCACCCTAAAAGAAAGTGCGGCCATCAACCAAATATTAGGGAAAAGGGTGAGTTGTTCATTTCTATGCACTCTGCTACATTATCTTTGAATTCAACGAGCACAGCTAGTTTATACTTTCGCCGCGAGTTGGTGTTTCTTTGACAGTATTTATTGTTTACGGTAGTGCCATGGTTCCAATGTCATTAGTTGGATTTACCTTGCTTTGGTGTTTATTTGAAATGTACTGTTATTGAGTGTTTCATTTCCTTTTGTATGTAACTTAAGAACCTGGAGCGTAATCGATGTTGGCATGTCAGGAATATTACTGTAGAGTAGAGTTAAACTGGTTAGGCGAGCCATGATTTGTTAGGCTACGTTCACCATTTGAATGCCGTTTCAGCAACGTATTTTGTGTTCAATGATCTCAATAACTTGTATGAAATGACCACCCATATTACCGCCAGATATAGGTAAAGGTATAGGTAAAGGTATAGATATAGATATAGATATAGATGTCGATATAGATATAGATGTCGATATAGATATATAGATATATAGAGATATATAGATATAGATATAGATTAGATATAGACATTGACACTGACATTGACATAGACTCAGACATTGACATAGGCATAGACATAGGCTTAGACATAGGCTTAGACATAGGCATAGACTTATACATAGATATAGACACAGACAGATACAGATATAGACACAGACATAATATAATAATATATATAGATATGGATAGAGATAGAGATATAGAGATACATAGATATATAGAGAGATACAGATACAGACATAGATATAGACACAGACATTATCACTGACATTGACGTAGACATTGACATAGACATTGACATAGACATTGACATAGACATTGACGTAGACATAGACATTGACGTAGGCATAGACATTGACGTAGACATTGACGTAGCCATAGACATAGGCATAGACATAGGCATAGACATAGACATAGGCATAGACCTAGACATAGATATAGATATAGATATAGACACAGACAGATATAGATATAGACACAGACATAGATATATATAGAGATACAGACATAGATATAGACACAGCATAATATAATAATATATATAGATAGAGATACAGAGATACACAGATACAGATACAGACATAGATATAGATATAGACCCAGACATAGATATAATAATATATATAGGTATAGGTATAAATATAGATATAGATTTATAGAGATACAGAGATACAGATATACAGAGATACAGATATAGAAATACAAATAGAAATAGATATAGAAATTGAAACTGACATTAACACTGACATAGACATAGGCATAGACATAGATGTATATATACTTATAGACATAGATATAGATATAGACACAGCATAATATAATAATATATATGGATAGAGATATAGAGATACAGAGATATATAGAGAGATACATATACAGACATAGATATAGATATAGACACAGACATGGATATTGATATAGACACAGACATAATATAATAATATATATAGATATAAATATAGATATAGATCTATAGAGAGATACAGATATAGAAATACAAATAGATATGGATTAGATATACCTTTGTGTCGTGGCACGGAGATTTGGGTGTTGGCTTTTAAGGATTGCAAGTTCGAGCCCGGTCATATATATACATATATCTGACACTGATGAAGGCTTAAGCGGGAACACAGAAAAATTAATGATCTCGTAATACCAAAGACTTTAAAGTTCCTTCGCCAAATCTGTGTCATGATGGCACAGAGGTTTGAGTTTTGGCTTTTGAGTCTGAGGGTTACCAGTTCGAGCCCCGTCGGCTCCCACTTAATGCAGCTATTGTGGTAATGCTCCACTCTTGACAAATACATCAAAGCACTGTGTCTTTTGAGATAAAAATATATGATATATGAATCTGGAGAAGAATTATTCGAAACGTTATTTGAAATGTTTATTTTTTGAAGAATTTATATATATATAATTTTAGTGTTATAGTTTTACGGTAACAGAGGGAATTCCAGATCGAAAACTCCGGTTTTGCGTCTACAGTATTGTTTCGTGATTCTTTTTCCCTCGTCCGCATTTGTATATTATGCAAGACTGGGGGTGGTTTTCCGTTTAGGGGGCAAGCGTCTTTTTGTCGCTAGTTGCGCATGTTTGGCGTTATTGGTGCTGATTGTAGAGTTATTTGCATGGGATTTTAAAATGTGTTTGTTGTGGTTATTGATGATTTGATTGATGTTGCACATTCAGCTGGGGCTGAGTTTGACAGTGTTGCGATTGAATATTGTACATAGCTTATGGTTCTTATGGTAGTGTTAGTCAATGAGGTTGAGGAATTTGTGTCCGATGTTGTAATTGACCTTTTTGCTTATCGAAAAGTTGTACCAAAGTATGTTTGGGCACTCAAGGACAACAACATTGACGACGCAATCTCCTGGCAAATACTTGCATCTAGTCCCGCTTACAGTAGCACAAACAAAAGGTGCCTCCTCTGTCTCCAGGAAAAGTTTTTTTATCATATGCCGGCCCGAACTTTCGACGCTAAACAAATGAAATGAACTTGTCGTATCGTGCCGACGTAGAACCAAAAACTTCTGTGCAATTCGTTAAATTTCACGTACCTCCCTTTTAAGTATATATTATACGGTGAGTGAAAAAGAAATTCGCGAAACAAGCTTGTAAGAGCAATACCGGAGTTTTTTGATTTTGATTTCCCTCTACTGAACTGTATTATGCTCTGCGGATTTACGTATTGAGCACTGTTTTAGCGGAATTATCAATGCAAGGAGTTTATATTTTTGTATATTTGTTACCGCGAGTTGCTCTCAGAGCTGCATTCTTGACATAACATGTTTCAATTTGTACGTTGGCTTGTTTGGGACCAAAGTATCGTAAAAGCATCTGCGTCCCCATGTGTTTCGTGGACAACTAAGATTTTGTCATGTGGTCCCACAAGTGGTTGTCACCGTAATATCATATACTGTCATTTGAAGCCTAGGTTTTGCCGTCGATAACGGCTATCTGTTTGGTTAAATCTTTACACTTGAGTAATCTGTAGACGTGTCATTTTGAGACCCGGATTTTTGTTTTACTGTGCCAAAGACATGCCCAAGTGCTTCGTTTTTTCTGGCTTATTTACTCTTTGGGTTGTCTTCTTCACAGTGGCATGCACTCGATAGGTCAGAACAAGCTAAATATTACGAAATGGCGAGAAAAGAGCGTGCAATACATATGCAAATGTACCCGGGATGGACTGCAAGGGATAATTACGCACAGTTGGGACGAAAAAAGAAACGTCGAAAGGATAAAAACCAAGGTGAGTTTTGTTTTGCATCCCTTAGTTTTCACGCAGTGGATATCACAAGAGAGGTTGTTGACACAGGTCTTATGGTTTGTATGCCTGGTTCTTCATCCGTAGAGAGATATACCATTGTAAAGTTCGTGGAAGAACACGTCATTTCTTGTGACCCGTCAACTACAATACTAAACTGAGACTTTAATTTACAGTTAACCATGTCTTTTTCGACATATATCATTGGAAATCCTTGCCCCCACATAGGAACCGCAGTCGTATTAATATTCGATTGCCCTGTATTTCTTTTTATATTTATTGTAGCCAAAATGTGCTTTGAAACTAACTAAAGTTGTAAACAAATGCGAGTTCGACTAAGAACGACAAGTTACAATCGTAAGACATATCTGGAATAATTAACTTAGTCAATGTAATTATGTTTTGCTTGCAAGGAACGGCTTTTACATTAAGCAAAAGAATTCCTTCAATAATGATATTGATAAGCTGGAACGGGGCTTCATTTGGATTGCTTTAGAGACAATGAGCCATGTCAAAGGTTGCGAGGCTTAATGCTAACCGCAGGTCGATGTTCATAGCGCATCCTCAGCATCTACAAGGCATTTACATGAGCATCCGTGATATTTCCCTTGTTTTAGTTTTTCTGAAAAAATCATTTTGCAATTGGTGAATGGGATTTTTAGTTATGGCGTTTCAAGACAGCTTCTTTATTTCAGTGTGCATCACTTTTCTCTCTCTTCCAAAGACCAGTTCTATCCTAAGGCTGGTTAAGCTGTGGTCTTTGTCGACAACGATAACTATTAATCAACTGGAACCCTACTTTACAAAGTGGGACCGTGTGAAATGCGGTTCTCAAATAATTTCGTGTTGTGTTACAAATAGAGAAGAGGAACATAAGTAATAATGAAACAAGCTTTGTCTTGTATTCGCGAGTTATTTCTTCAGCTTTTCGGTTGGCTCTCTACCCAGTGCTCTAAGCATTTGCTTGAAAGTCGCACAACTAGAACGGATAATTCCCTGCAACATGCCTGAATCGAAAAGTATGGTATATCCGGAATCACATCATTCCACAGGTCTGGTGTGGATTTTGGAATAAATTGACCTGTGGATGATGTCAAAACTATTCCATGTAGAACTCGAGAGGGTGGTCGTGTTCAAAGAACAGTAGTCGAATTATAAATTTGACCACCGGAGCTTCAGACCCTTGTCTAAGGACTAAAAATTTGACGCTTGTTATACTGAGCTAAAACGATCAATGGGCAAGGTCGAAAGACTCGTAGTCATTCAACCTCACTCGTCCATTCGTGTTTATGTGTCTGTATATTGGCGTAATTGTACGTGGTGGTCTACGATGAAGAACAGAAGTAAAAATTTGAACGAGACCACCGGAGATCCGAACCCTTATCTCACGTAACACTATTGGTAGCAGTTAACGAGATGATAGGTATAGAAAGTCCCAAAAGTGGACTTATAGACTTCATAGACACTTAAGTGCTTTTGTTGCTGGTAAGTGGATATTTTTTGTTGGCTTTCTTCATGAACAAAGTAAATTGTCAATAAAAATATAGGAATTCATAGCTCTGAATTCAACAAAAGAAACATGGTGTCTTGGCGAATGCAAATGCTACAAATTGCCGGAATAAAATGAAGCAATATCCCTCCCGATACAGCAGGAGTACCAAAATGTAAGCTGCTAAGCAACATATGACCTCGTGCACTTTGGAATCGTATCCTTAAGAGTGAGCTAAATTTTGATTAGCCGAACCAACGAATTAACAAATCAAACATTAGTTTTTATACTTATATCAACTATTAGTTTAGTTGAGTATTTCGATTGAATTGTTACGTTTATAAATTTGCTGAGAACAGCATTAAGGAAATGATTAAAATCAAGAACGAAGAATAAAAAACCAAATAATTTGTGCTTTATTTTTCGTGATAGCAATATTTTCTAAATGGACCTTGTGTTTGGACGAAAGTAATAGGATTCTGAGGGTAAGAGCACGAGTAAGAGTTACGTCCATGAACAAGTAATCGAGTCTATAATGAAACTAGTGATAGAAAGCAAGTGATCCATTGCTATGCTTTCTTGGCAACTGACTTGTCAGTTTGCATCCTGAAAGAGTGATGCATATGAATATGACTATGTATATGTATGCAGGGGAAGGTTGGAAAGAACGTGCCACTTTTTGACCTCGGGATTCGCCGCTGATCCCACGATTACCAAAGTCTTTGGCCTTGAGAACCCTGCTGACCCTAAGCACTAGTAGGTAGTCGTCATGTAGATGATATACATTCTAAGAATTCGCCATAGTAATTTGTGCCATGCAATCAATTGTTTAATGAGGTGCAAGGTAATCCTTGATAATCTTGTATTTATATTTTACGAGCTAGCTGATAAAAAGGAATGCCCCGTTGTCATATGTCGTCTTCCTCTGCCGAAATACTTCCAGATGCAGCATTAAATTTTTCGTAGTCGGGTAGTCTACTTCCTTTACTTCATCAACTAAAATTGACAATTTTTCGCATGCACCCCATGTAGCAAACATCTTTTAGGGATTTCCAGACAACCTCGCTCTTATTGAGACACGTATAATTTGCCTTCCGCTTCCGGTCAGGTACCCTCTTGAACAACGTCCTGAGGATAGTTAGATAACTCTCTCAGAATCTGACCAAGAACACTCAATCCCATATCTTCTGTCAGCACTAATATTTTATGGTCCTCTGATATTTCGTAAGGTTTTTTGTGTTCCTGCTTGAAGTAACTTTCCTCTCCTCATTAGGTTTCCAATTTACTTATTTGGAATACACATTTTCTCTTAAACCAGTATAAAATTCTAAAACGTGTGGGTTTGTTTTAACAAGACACTGCAGCTTCATTAAAAATAAAACACTGCAAAACTTATACTTTTGAGTACGAAACAAAGAGAGTAGGCAAAACAAAATATTTTGCAAATTGTATGGCACGTTTTTGAATCTGTCAGAGAGCCAATAATGTTGCTTCTTCAGTATTTCCATAAAGATAGAATAGTGCAAGCGTAGCCCTGGAAATCCTGCGATTTTATGCACAACAACGTACCTTAGAAAATTACTGCACAAGAACTAGAGTAAGTTCGAGATACTTATGTCCGATGAAGCTGAAATACTTTTTTTAAGAGAAGAAACGCTGGAAATTGCTAAAAGGGGAACGGAATGCGAAGTGACTACAGCTGTAGGAAAACAATAAATCAAAGTTTCCAAATTTGAGGTGGGATTGCAATGCCAAAAAGTTCTCTATTACATCATCCCTATAGAATTAACTATATATGCAAGATCAAGGTCCATTAACGTTAGTCGCAACAGACAGCATAACTATGGCTGTTTGAGGTGAGAAACACATCTCACGATGGGGCGCAACCTCACTTTGACACGGTCAATAATTTGAAGGCGTAGTCTTCCATTTGGTTATGGTCCCGATGGATGTCTCCTCTGCTGTAACCGCTAAATGTAAGTACAAACGCCTATCTAACAGTTAATACTTCTCGGCACGTGTGGTAGGGGCTCTAAAGAACGAGTAGCGAGGAGGGTAAAAATAGAAATTTTATATTTCACTGGTTATGTACTAGCACCACGGCACTACGCGTTGTGTGATTTGCTCTAAAGAACGACCTGGCATGTCAGGTAACCACAATTAAATATGGCTTACGTTTGTCAAATTTAAAACCATTCGAAGCAAAAGTTATGACCGATTTATACAGATCACAGAAATATGAAAAGCTATTGTCAAGAATTGGTGTAAAGCAGCGGAGAAAGGAGAAGCCTTGAACTATGTGCAGGCAATGAAAGCAACCTTTGAACGAAACCTATTTGAAAATGGTAGAGATATTTCTTTGTATTGTTTACATGTTTGGTAGATTTTGTAGCTCAAAAAACCTTTTTTAGCTCCTGCAGCTCTGTTCGTATTAAATCCTGGGGGAGCGTTTGCTGAAAAACGCACATTTTATTTCCTATTTTAGCCAATCACTGCAATCGGAACAGCAAAGATATAAGTTTGTGTTAATTTAATACCATCAAATAAATTAGACGTTGATCAAGGCATCTCGCAGCAATCGTAACAATTTGTAGTCCTGTAAATTTACTCCTGTGAAATAGTACCCGCGTTATTTGCGTGCAGTAGGATATTAATGAGATTTTTAGTTGTGTATTTAGTTAGCTTTCCAGTTGTGTATGTTGTTAGTATTATAGTTGTGTATTTGCTTAGTGTTTTGGTTACTGGTAATCAAGCTCAATAACATATCTGAGATGTTAAAGCCTGATTTCTCGGGGCCAACTTTATGTCAAAGTAAGTTTGACAGTTCCCCTAGTAGGCTTCTTTATGTGTCACCAAACAAATTTAAAGTCAATGTGACTATTTTAGTTTGGCTTGAGGTGTAAAGAACTACCGGCCAGGTGGACAGTTATTAGTCTTGTCCATGTTAGTTAGACACATTTGGATTGATGTTGTAGTATACAAGCAACTGTCAATATCAACAATGTTTTTAAAAAGCTCCCATTTTAACATGGGTGGTTTATTGTGTTATCTTGATTTATCAAAGATGTTGTGACCCCGCGCCACATTAGTCTGCCACGTGGTAAAGTTGAGAGGTTTCAATAGCAAGGATAGCATCTGCGTAAGAACTTAGTTAAATAAAATTTAATGATAATTTATTTAGTACAGTAATGATCATTTGCACCGCACAAGACGGGTTACAGGTCACTTGAGTTTCTGAAGCAACATTTTTGATTTATATCGCTGTTTACTAGATAGATCCTTTCATAGATTATGCTGGATTTCTATAGGTTCTTTATGTCGTTGCTAAACTTGATGGAAAATAATCATCGTAATTATTTTATACTAGAACAATCTTTTTGTGGTACAAAACTTGAAAATCGCCTTGAAAATTTGCGACATTGCGCTAAAATCATACTTAAA
>JANTCA010000061.1:0-12995 GCA_024741275.1 Chironex yamaguchii
GAAACACAGAAAAATTAATGAATTTCTCCTTACCCACCGCTGGGTTTCGTCTCGTGATAACAAGGACTTTGAATGTCCTTCACCAAACCTTTGTGCAGTGTCTAGTCTGTCATCTGCCTATGTCTATCACGGCATGCGCATTTCCGTTCTTATGTCACACCAACAATATTCATCAAGAGTGGAGCATTACCACAATAGCTGCACTAAGTGTGAGCCGACCGGGCTCGAACTTGCAATTCTCAGACTTAAAAGCCAATGCTCAAACCTCCGTGCCATCACGGCACAAAGGTTTATAATGAATATATATAAAGCACTGTGTCTGTTGAGATAATATATATATAATATATATCACATACTCCTATCAAATTAAACGCTGCCATTTAACAATTGTCATCAATAGTTAGTTTAGATTCTGATCAAGAATGTTCGAGCACAACCAAGGACAAGTACATGCTTCGCATGATCTAATTTGACAATTAAGCGTTAAAAGATCAACATATGCAAAAACTACAAGTAATTATTTGAACCTGGATTACTTAAGTACCTTCGTGTCTGCCAGAGTTGTTTTGATTCCTTCGCTGTACTGTTTCATCTGCTCATAATGGTATCTCCAATCCTAGAATAGCAAGATGTTTTGAAAAAGGATTGCAAGTACAGTTTTGATTTAGTAATTAGCACACGAAAGTCGAATGGTATGCGAGGCAGACTGTAACGGTACACCGTATAGACCAGACTAACAGTATCAATGGCATTGGGAAACTTGTTAAAGATTGAACAAGGAATTCTAAAAAAGGGAGCGAATCAATTTGAAAAAGGGTGAATGGATTTGGGAACAAGCATACTTTGATTAGACTAAGAGATACGAGTCTCGAGACTTCGAAAGTGTTAAATTACTTAGATATTCAATACTGTGATAATACTGCAAGGACGATTAAACGTCATGGCACAAACTACACTAAGTCAATTGTGTTCAAATGGACTATACCGCTCTAGACATATTCTGGCACCACCCTTCAGGCTCTTCCAATAAAAGTCATGTCTTTTGGATTTGCTTCCATCAATCCAACACTAGCACCTCTCGTAGAACAATTGGTAAACATAAGCTAGTGTGTCGTTTATCACAGCAGTTAGGTATTTTGCTCGAAGATGCTTCAAGCTTGGCATATTAAACGTGCTTGCCTTAAAACAGTTCGAGCTTATCATGTTCACCTGACTCTTTGTTTTCTTGTCTATTTCTTGTCCTGCGAAGTTGACATGTAGCTGAAAGGGTCTGATGTTACTTCAGGTGATACAGTCAGAACGTAGTTTCTACAGCAAATCACAAATAATTCCTTGTAATATGTCTCAAAAATTTAAAAAATTATAGCAAAATTAGTATCGTTACTTTGTTATCTGTCCTAATGTGTACTTTAAGCTTCGGTAGAACTCTCTCTACTTCCAGCTTCCACTCAGATGCATCAACATTTGCTTCGAGAACGGACTCTGGTTTGCTTTCGTAAGGATCCTACAAAACACGAAAAAGAGTCACTTATATCCGATGTGTACCATTATTATTAAGTGTCGCAGGTGCACATGGTCGATCTTTCGATACCAATAGTCCAACTTCATCTGCGTAAGCGACAATGTGACAATTGGATTCATGCAAGAACGGACAATTATGAAACATAAATGTTACTGTTTGTGCTACCATTTTGTAGATATAAGCATGTTTGGATGATTTAGGGTAGAGCTTGTTAGGCGTTGGCTGAATATAGATAAGCAATACTTAAGCAAACGTATTGTGCTAAGAATAAAGTTATGATAAGACCATCGGCAATTCTGACGCTTTTCTACAGAGTCAAGCAGCTCAATAAGTAAGGTTGAAAAACTATTAGTCAATCAACCCCGGTCGTGTACTCCTGTCATTCGATGTCTGTCCAATAGTCCATATGCTATAAATTGTGCTGTTTGCGTCTCACAGTTCTCATAGAGCAAAGATTCATTATATTAGGAAAACTATTTACCATTTCGAGTAAAACACCCCGTTAAACTTAAGGCACAACACCGTGAAATGAAAGATAGATAACACGTTTTAAAGGGAATCAGAGAGAGGTGGCACCACATTCTTGTAACAAATAACAACAAAGCTGACTAACTAAGCACAATAGTAACAGACAGTGGTGTAGTGAATGTAAATTGCGAACCTGGGGGAATCCAGTTTATCCAAATAAAAGAACTTTTGAATACATACGTTGTTATAGGATTTCTGTTTAAGTCCCGCCAAGTCAAGATAGCTTTCTTCCTCGTCTACTTCTTCGATTTCTTCCTGCAATTATAAAGAGCTAAATAATCAGCAGCTAAGGATATCAAGATAAACATTAAAAATTGTTTTCCATATTTTATCCAAACAGGGCTGGGGCTACTTTCATGGTATAAAGTCATTCCTTCTTCATTGACTTAACTACATCGTCTATCTATGCTACCTATGCCAGGTACCTATGCTACCTGGAAACACCAGTAAAAAACTTTTTAAAGAAATTGAGAAAAGGCAGTTCACCAGGTATAAGGCGGAAAAATTTTGTTACGTGGAATAGTACAGATTCCAAAGACCTGAGCTTGCTCAAGTGCACAAACGAATTTTCTAAATGAGGCCTAAGCGGTCGTGTTGTCGTCTACGATCTAGCAGCAGATAGAAGTGAATGGCGGCAACTTAACAAGGGGAAGGCTACAGCAGACGCTTGACGTCCAGCTCTTTGTCCTTAAGTTTAAGAAAGTTTAAATGTTAATTTCTACGTAGTTATTTTCCTACTGCTGTCTAGACTCGATCGACGACAAATTTAGTCGGAACAGTGCAATGTATTTATACGCATCAATTGGATCTCACTGTTACATTGGACTTCAGCTTACTAAACCAACGACAAAACAAAAATTGTTTGTATTACTAATAATTTCTCGAACGTTCTTGTCCATAAAAGGTTAACTACGTATGCTTGGTCACTGAGACATAAGGTCACGTGATCATCCTCGCATGTTCTTATATCTGTTCGCGTAGGCACCTTTCAGAGATGTGTCATGTTGATACCATCGTCAGCTGCCTGGGAGTACTCCTAGCTTTGCTAGATGATTTACAACAAGAAACAATATAAGCAGTGTTGGTATCAACTTCATATGGCGACTCTGCGGTGCTAGACGAAAACCCCCACTCAGTGTAATAAGGTTGAAAGAATTAATAGTTCTGTCATATAAATATGTCATACAGAAATAAATGCATTATAACCTGATAAGCATGGTTGTGAAAGGGATACTCTTGACATGCGCCCTCGCTTACACTGCAAATATTTTCGGAAACTAAAAGGAATATTTAATACGTACTTGCAATTCTTCATTCAATTTGTCTAAAGTAAGTTCTGCATCATCTTCAACGACAACATCTTCTTCGCCATCTTCTTCAACATACAGTGGTCTAAATAATACGCAAGGTACGTTAAAATGATCGAAGTCATATCAATGCTCACTGATACCTGACAATCAAGGAGGATACTTTATACTTGACTAATTAAACAATTAAAGTGGTCATTATTAAGCTGTTATGGAACAGAGTTAGCAGTCTATGATAAGAAATGGAATGACCCAAAGATTCCTGCAACCTCAATCACGAAGATCCACTCATCCAATCAGTTACCTGTCAGATGGAGTGTGGCCCAACAAGTAGTTTACTTCAGTACCTACGTCGTACCCATTAACTGTCAATTAAAATACTTTCAGATGGAGGTAGATACAGATATCTACGATAAACAAAAGATATAATGATTGAACTCAGGCGCTGTTGTAACTGTTTGGCTCAGCAGAATAAGCGTCAGGTTTGCAGTTGTGTGACCATGGTTTTAGTGTTGAGTAATAAATCACTTCAATTTCCCTTCAAAGGTTAATGATGTGTCCCTTATATAGACTGCTGCTGACCTTTGAAGATAACCAACACAAACCTGGTCAAATGACGTTGTTTGCTAAAAGGACTGTGTTAAAAGGGCTGGGCAATTAATTTTATGACAAGTAAGAGGACTTCGCCATTGAACACCATCACCTCCACATTTCCTACAAATCGTTTTCTACATTTCTAATTTTTGAATGTCATGTTGTTGCCTGAGCCCTGATCAATTTCTGACCTGTAGCTATCCTCTTTACGTTGACTACAAGTATTCAATGAAGACGAAAATACAGTCTAAGCAAATTAATTTGGATTTCTAGAGAACTGAGTTTTCATCCGGCGAGTAAAATGTTAAAGAGAAAACAATGGTGACGATCAACAAGAGATAGTGTTCAATTCAAATTTAAAAACTAATGCTACATTCATAGGATCGAACGGTCCAAGTGTAGCAAAGAGTGCACAAGATACAGTACAGATTTATGGATTAATAACTTGTTATAGTTTGATATCACACTTTGATAGGAGTTAATGCTGCACATGTACTATCCGATTTTATGCTTGGTCGTCCATGGAAGACGTCAACTCATTAAAACGTTGTTGCTTCTAGATCTGTAGGGACGGCTGTCGTTATTGATGTTACTTCAGTTCGTCAAATCTTTGGCGACACATTTGAATATGCTAAATGATCACATCATTCTCAACATCGGTGTCGGATTTGTTCGCCACGTCAAATTCAATGCACTTTATTTTAATATGACTTGTTGTAGACTGTTGAAGTACTATGATGACTATAAAAAAGCACCGATGGAAATACCTGGGGCATGCCTTACGGATGGAGGACCAGCGCCTCCCAAAAATGGCCTTCAAAGCGCAGCCTTGACCCACATGGAGAAGACCACCTGGAGGGGTCCACAAGACAACGATGCGCTACTTCAAAAAAAACGGACATGTACACTGGTCCTCTACGTTTTGGACATACAGTATCCATCTTATTGTACATATTACTTGGCAGGCCACGTTTGCTACATATGTAAATGTTAGAGAACAATCCTCTTGTTGTACAAACTTGAACAATCCTTTGAAAACTTGCGACATTGCGCAAAAAAATTACTTAAAACTTTTGTTTTCGTCTGACACTCTTCAGAGTATGAATCGTCATAAAGGAAAGTACAGATAAACGGCAACTTTTTTATAAGAAACATGCATCGAAACTAGCCGATAATAAACAAGAACGGAAAAAGACAAGAGAAAACGAAGAAACAAAGCACTACTGGAAGATTCCAAGTGAAAAACCAAACTCTTTCTGCCTACAACGTTTGGCTTTCTTGTTTTAATGTAGACAGTCTCCAATGCACTTAGAAGAAACAACGATCTAGCTGTGCCAATTGTCCGAAAATTTTCGTCCTTATACATTTTGGCGCATTCTCAATTTCCTAGAAAATGTTGTTCTATGGCAGAATCGCATGTTTTGGCAGTCATTTTCGCTTTGTAAGCGCGAGATTCTGTCCTCTAATAGCAATCGATGCTTGGCGTATACGGGCTGGAACATGTCATCTGATACTGTTACCCGATCTTTAAGAAGTGCGACCTTCATATCGAGCTTTACATCGGCACATAAATTCATTTACTACTAAGGCTTTTTGTGCAGTAGGTACATAATCGTTCTAAATGGATGGCAAGATCTTCGTAGTCGTGAAAACAATTCTGGAATTGACAGCAGAGAAACATTTAGCTACAGCTTTTTTATTCTGTGTTTCGAGGACTATTGAAACATTACCTAGCCAAGGACGTTTTAAGTATACAGGGCATTTTTGAGGCCAAAAAGTTTCTTCGGCTGAAAAATCATTAATCTTTTCTTGAAAAATCCTAAAAACAACAATCTCTGGATACCCATTTTCAAGGAGAATCGATTTTATTTTGTCCAGTTCCAAATTTAATTTAGATTTTGAAGAGATACAAAGTGCTCTAAGGCTTATTGTTTTGGGCTTGATTTTCCATCTTTTTAGACCAAAAGAATCCGAATGTACTGCCCATTAAAAGTGGCTATACAGTAAACTGTTGTTATTAAATTGGTCTCCGTTTAAAAGAGAACTTTGAAATTTTGTATGCCAACTAAGTAAACATAAAGCATTGTCTATGTTTACTTAGTAGGGCATACATATTTCTGACGATTTATACTCTGGATAGTGTCAGACAAAAAAAGCTTTTAAGTATGTTTTAAATTTTTAAGGCAAATTTTACAGGCGTCGTACCAGGCATTTTGAAAGTACAAACTTGTTTCATGTAGAACATGATCTGTTTGCTCTTTAAAGTTAGTTTCTGTCAACTTTTGAAGTCGCCAAAATGTAATAACGGCTTTCATTTTTGTGTTAACCTTTAAGAGATGATCAAAACTTGCTTTTGTCTGCTTTGGTTTTTAACGATGGCATTAACTTTATTCGGTCAAGGTGTTGAACCTTGAGAAGTGCTTCCAAGTGTTTACCAAAAGTGTTTGCCAGAAGTTCTTTTTCATGCGTAACCAATACAAAAGTTATCCATTTAAGACATATTGACACTAACACCAACACCATTACCAAAATACGACCACGACCATCGCTGGAACTCAAACCTGCGACTGCTGTTGAGTACACTCCAGCGCAGTGAGCCAAATACGTCATCCGTCGCTTGTCAGTCAACCCATTTAGTCGTCTCTTGTTGCGTCAAAGTACGAAACATGTATTACAAAAGCTAGTCTATCATTCAGTTAGTTTAAAGTGATCATATCCCTGGGTTCTCTTAGACAAGGACATTCACATTTATCATTAAGGAGATGCTTCCATTGTGGTATATAAGGCATACTGGTAGAGTAACCTGAGTTAATTTACGTGGCCATGAAACCGGACATTCTTTCCGCAGCAGCTCAAGTAGCCTTGGGCCTGTGTATGCACATGAATCAGAAATCTCTGAAAAAAAACTTTACATCTTCTCCTTTATGCATGGAGCAACACTTTTGTATGGAACAACAATTTAATAGCATAATTAAGGTGGAGAAAAAATTGAAAGAGGAATTAAAATCACGTATTACACCTTCGTAGATACAGACAAACTACTGAGTTTTAATCTCAAGTAACTGATGGCTTACTTTTTCCAAGAAAACCTTTGAACTTTCAAAGCTTCATCTGCAAGCTTGTCCAAAAGATAGATTACCTTTAAAGGGCAAATGATAAAACAAAAATTAACATTTGCAGAAAGGAACTCTATAGACCAGACAGAGTATAGCTATTTTCATATGGTACACATTCTTAGATGTTTAAAGCTATATAGGGTGCAGTACAATTAAGCTTCCAGTAAGGTGTATCGACTATGATAGAGGCAAATCAGGGTATCTTGTTGCCAGTGTAAAACGAACACATATAATGTGAGTTCCACACAATAAATCTTGTGTCTACTCTGAATTCCCATTACAAATCAACATAAGCATTATCACTAAAGATTATGAATGTACAACTTATAGAAGATTTATAGTTCAGTGATGTATCTTTGAGGTCAGGAAAACAATTTGAAATCCTAACCCTGCACATAAAGATTTGAGAACTGGCCAGAAACCATGCCTCAAACACCTAATAAAAATTAGACATATAATGTAGTGCAGTCCAAGTATGGTACATTCTTGGTTATCTAGGACTTACAAAAATGTTATTTCAATCGACAAGTTTAGTTATAATGAGAATGGATTTCTAACATCTAGTACGAGGCCAAGCCTTCACATAATGTCGTCTGTCACACGGCGACTGTCTACATCTATTTTAAAATACACGAACCGCAAAAAATCAATAGTGTGAATGGTGTTACTTACGGCATTGACTGATTACCTTCGAATAAAGCACATACCGAGAAGGAAGCCCAAAATAGGAAAAAATAAAAATCCATCTACGTGTTTTTGACCTAGGATGCCCATAACTTAACCAAGTCATCAAAAATAATTAAGCTTATGTCTGGGGGAAGAATGTGTAACTGTGGGAATATGTCATCTATCAACGTCTTTCTGATTTCAAATCAGCTTTAAGAAAGAAAGTATTTACTTCAAATTATTATAACGTCTCATGTTATTTCTTAAAATGGTGATTTTTGAATAATACAATTATTAGTCACGCGTCATATATACTATCCGATGCCCTTGACGGCCAAGACTAAATACTGAGCTGAGGAATGATAATCCATAAAATAAGCTACTATTAATTTACGAGATGTTTGCTCTGGGGTTTAGCATAAGTAAAATCAATATGAATTAACGTCTTTAGTATTGCAGTCCATACCTTTTACTCTTATTTGGTATCAGAAAATATCCTTAACAATTACATACTTATACGAGCTCCTATTGTGTATTGCTCAAAGAGTACAACCAAATTATGATCTACCATTCCAGTTACTTCATCCATATCTGACTTCATCTGTCATGCTCAAGCCTGCTATCTTGAATTCGTGACATAATAGATTAATATTCTTTATTCATTACGACTTAGATTAACCAAAAACGTAAGAGGTCAGACATTAAATTTCGATATTTCAAGTTCGATATTTCAAGTATAAAATTCCGCACCATTCCACTCTATTCATAAAGAACTCACATAATCAAGATGACAGGGTAATGATGATACTCAATTTCAAATGTAGAAATTAATACTTAATGCTAATCCTGCCTTCACTCTTATGTCATTCTGAGGAATCAAAAGCAACAGCCATAAAAATAAAACGCACACTGTCCATAATAGTGTGATATAATCCAACCAGTCATGTAACGGCTCGTTGAATTTATGAAACATAGGAACTTACTTGCCCACATAATCCATCCGGAGTGCACGATCCATTTTAAAGGATTTGTCAGGCGCAAATACATAAGATCGTACCTGAGTCTCTATTGAAATGTCTCAATGTGGAATGTCAGAACACTGATACAAGTAGGCCGTCAACCCACGCTGACATTCTTTCTTGCTCTGGTTTGACGTGGACATATTTTATTCACGAACTAAGGATCCGCAGATAAAAATCACTACAATGAATGCTACTGTTGCAGATGAGGAAATTATGTAACTTAATTATTTCCCGATTATCAAATACAATATAGCGGGTCAATAGGCAGTTTAGTTAGCGGGCCATAGGCATCGCAATTTGCAATGAACTCGGTATATGCAATTTGACCAGTGTCCACAAGTCTCGCCAATCCATTCTCAAATTGCTACACTAGTTAACACGTCAATAACTTCAGCATATTTCAATGCAGCTGGAGTTTTCCTTGCAGATATTTATAAATTCTATCAGGATTCTACAAATAACCCTCGACGATATATCCTGCCATGTTATGATGGCCCTCAATGGCTTTAGAGCACAAATGCGTATTCTGTGCAATCTCAAACGCCCATATATCTTGAAACGTGCTATGTCAGTCCCCAGGGTGCGGGAAACGTCTTACCCTGCTCTCCATGTAGGAAGAACAGTCCATTTGCAACATTGGTTTTAGACATAATCCTTGCTATGTGTTTAAATGAAAATCCAGTAAGAGTCGAAGTGATAAATCAACTAGCACTAGTAAAACACTTTGAGGTTTCAGGCCAGGCCAGTCATGTAACAGTATTACAAACAAGTGGAAGGTCTCTTGAAAATTTGTGTGCTATGTCTATATCTATCCATTAGGACTCTGATTCTCACATTCCAATTATTAAATGACTACGTCGTGCAGTTTAAATACAACTCACACTGTGATTTGCGAGACTGTGGGAAGCACAGTAGCACTGTCGAAGTCCGAAAGGGCTCAAGTAATGACCTCCGCCAGGAGATTATGTCCTTGTTTGTCTTTTTCTCTGTCTGTCTATTCGTTAGCAAGATAACTTAAAAACATATGGATGGATTTTGACGAAATTGTCATGGTCTGTTGGTAGCTTGACTTGCTCCAGCTCATTACGTGTGGGGGATGATCGGAATCAAAGTCTGGATCATTTTTTCGGTCATGAAATCTTCATAGTGCTAGTCAGGAAGTCTTATGGGATAACCCAGTTACAATATTTGATAATAATATCTTCATAAAAGTGACAAGCAAGGGGATTATTATTGGGAATACCCGTGATATTTGAATAATGGTATTGGTCTGACGGAAGTTTGCGCTCTCTCAGTGCTTCTAGTTCATTAAGTAACCACAAAAATGTTCACATCTGAATCAGTGTCATACTATCTTTAACATCAGGGTTCTTCAAGCACATACTAAGATTTCGGTGTCATTTACTGTCATAATTTTGGTAGCTCTGGTAAGCCATCCAAACAGAAAGACTACCAAGCACCAGACTCCAACGGCAAAAACGACATCGAAGCTAACAAGGCTTTGGCTGCTCCCAATGTGGGAAACATTTTCCAGAAACAGTACCAAGAACACTAACCTGTTCACCGGACCCTGTCTTGAGTTTTGAAGGCGGAAAGTCCGTTGAAATGCCCTAAAAGTGTCCACAGAAAAGTGGTTTATGAAACTAAAAAAATAAGTGGTCATGTTTGTCATATGGCTTGCAGATGTAAATCCACTCAATATCACGTTACTAATACTCAACCGTGTAAAAAAATCTTATTCTAAAGTCTTATTAATAAAGTCTTATTGACTAAGCAAAAATGAGTTAAGACCAATAAACACAGTGGGGTCAGGTATATTTGATATTATAAACAAAAAAACAAAAATCAGCTAATAGTCTTGCATTCCAGTCCAATTGTATGTGATCATCTAAAAACACTGTATCATTGGTTATCAGAATCTTGATCATCTTGAATTATATTTGGGCCCTAACCTTAATCTAGGAAGTAATGAAAGCATCTGAATGAGTTTATCTCTATGAGATCAACGAATATGTATGTGAGTTATTACATGAGTAGAATATACAAAATGATATGGACAGTGATGATATCAACAAACTCCATGTGGTAGGCTGCATTGCAATTGCTTGGGATCAAGTCAAGCCAGAGGCTATTTGTAAGTCATGGTAGAAACTAATTCCTACTGAACAGCTTACTGTGGACGATGGGGATGTTGATGTGCAGCTACTTACTATCGTGAATGATGTTACCTGACCTTGACATCAATGTCACAGAAGATGAAGTAATGAAATGGTTTGAGAATGACGGTCCCAGATACAAGCATTTCGGTGACCAGAAAGTTGTCAGAATCCACATGCAGCAGCCCCAGGCATCCTCCCTGGCAGCACAATGCTGCTCCTGCTGACTCAGGCATGTTCTCCACCTTCCCCCTGACCATCAAACCAAAGCCATTTTGTTGCTGGTGACCTCAAGCATCATGGAGTTAGTGTGGAAGGTGCAGGCTGGCAGAGGACCACTAAAGCCAGAGAGAACCGTGTTTTCTGGTTGGCTCTATGTACTGGGATGGGACCCCGTTTCCTCATAAGAGCATTGATGATGATAACAATGATGATTTTGATGATGATGATGATGATGATGATGCTGCTGCTGACATCACACATTTGGAAACTCTTGCTAGAGACATTTAAGATAACGATGCTGTCGTTGAGTGCAAAGGTGTAAATGTTGAATGCTCAATCCATCAGATGGCATCAAAAAGACAATGGATGTCTTTGGCTTACATGGCTGAGATTTCAGGGAGAATCTTCAAGTGTGAAAATAGCTATGCTTCTTCACTTGTATGAACATGCAGTTAAGAAACATGACAGTATCCATAAACAAACAACCATCAACTCAATTCTATATAAATATGAGGAGTGCATTATATGCAAACTTATGTAAAAGTTCCCCAAGTAAAACTAAAATCACTGAAAACTAAACTAATATTTTTGACTCTCTGTCATTTCTTGTCTGTGATATACCCTGGCTAAAATCTTATTCTTGATTATTGGACCTTTCAGATCACCAAAACCACTCTTCTCACATTCCATTCCTGTACACTGATATAGAAATAAAATGACTGCTAAACTAACTTTTAAATGAGCAAGTAAGTCCTGGCAAATGTTGTACTGTACAGCTTGAATTTGAAACAAGAGAGATGAGAGGAGGCTTACAATTAGGAGCTAAAGATAGAATTTGTCAGGCATGTTAGTACCACATTTTAAGGCAAGAAAGATTCACCAGTTACTGAAGGCTATATGTTCAAATTAGAAAGGGATGATGCAAGAAGTATTTGACGGGTATGTACGTATGATTCATTGTGAAAACCTTGTTGTTTGCACTGAAGATCTTCATTGCACAGTTTGCATAGAATGTGCACAGCTTAGGACAAGATGTGCAAATTCTGTACTTGGGTTACTTTTTAAATTGTATGCATTCGTTTTGTTGTTTTTTAAAGTGTTGTTTTGTGTCTGTGCCTAGCTTTTGCTGTCAACTATTATTTAATTTTGCTGTTGTTGATGGTGTTTGTAATTGTTGTTAAAGGGAATTTGTATTGTGTTGGAATTTCAAAAAAGAGAAAAGAAAAAATGCACATTTGGGTCCTATTTACCTTAACTAAAAAATCAACAATTATATCAAATTGTTTTAATTTGAGGTTTGCAGCATGAAATATTGAAGTATTGGACTAATTATAACAGTGTTTGATACAATAATCATTACAATGCACTTTCCTTAAAATCTGCACAAAGATAGAAAAGGTGGCCACAAAAATGTTGCTCAGTGCACATGTTTCCAGACTAGTGCATGATAAACTATCTGTTATCCAGCTAAAACACCAACTGCAATCAAGTAACATACAAGAAGCAAATGTATGAAGTGTGAAAATTAACAATGGATTGGTCATTTGGAGGAATGAGTAAAATTGCAGCACTTTGTAGAAGTCAAATGGACACAGACAAAGAAATTCACAAGCTATCTGTGCAACATCAAATGAGCTGCTATAAATATTCCTACCTACATCAATTCCTTGTAAAGTCAATGGTTCACCCTCCAAACAGGAATTTAGACAGTCCCCAAAGCAGTAGGCATGCTAACAAAGAGTATTGGGGTAAAGCTTTTACTTGCTTGATAGGTCTTGCAACAATTGTGTCAAAGAAACTGGCACTGTTATATATATATATATATATATATATATATATAAAAAATATCTCACACAGATTAA
>JANTCA010000062.1:0-12994 GCA_024741275.1 Chironex yamaguchii
TTCAAGAACTCTCTAAGGTAGGCCCTAACACCACCGCCTCTGAGGCTATTATGAATTTTGAACTTTTGGGAATAGCCTGGAATCTTTATATAATTAAGTAGCTTTGGATTGTCTTTCAACCATGTCTCTGAGATCGTTACTACGTCAAAAGGGTATTTCTCCACTGCTAATTTTAGTTCATCCAACGACGATAACATGCTCTGTGTATATAAATGCATAAACTTCGTATGTTTTCGTCGTGATGTTAATGCAACCAAATGACCTCGTCTCGGCAAAATTTTCAAGGTGCAAATGTGTTACTAATCCGTAGAAAGTTCTCCTTGTGAAGATCCACTGTAATAATAGGGAATCATTGTCTCTTGGTCATTTCTTTGGCCTCTCAATGTAGTTCTGCAGCAAACATACTCTCGAAATTTTTCCAGTGTTTTGTTTCAGTTACAAAAACCCTCCTATTCATCATTGTAAGCAAAAGGCGACTTTGTTTCTGTCTGCATGATGAACAAAGATAACAAAAAGGCCACAGCCTTCTTCCTACTATGGCAGGAAAGCCAATTAAATTGTGATAACCAACCGGGAAAAAGGATCGCTTTCAGATTTGCTATCCTGTCTGTCTTTGTCATTAAAATACTCTTTATCTTTAACCCGTTGCTTTTCAATTCCTCATTTGTAGCTTCCCGAGCACACAGTGTCACAAGACTTGGACAGCAGGACTCGATTTCCAATAGAACATTTACAAACAAGTATATTCAAACGCCACAGGTGTTGCAAATTAGTAATAAAAATGGACTATTTTGGGTTGTTTTTTTCCAACCAGAATCCTACTAGAAATAAAGTGTTGCGTATATGCGGGGTTTTTAGATCTTGTAGTGATGTTCTTTTGAAATATGGAACATTCATGTCGAAAAATGTAGGCTTCAGATCAAGTCACCTATTCTGTTTTACATTAAAGCTAACTAAGTTTTAGGATTAGTTAAATGGAGGTTTGGAATATATTTTGGCTGTACCTATGAATATGTTTTCGTATAAGCAGGCACAATGGAATTTTTGAAGCACAAACTACGTTGGACGCACACTTTATTTTGATTTTTGATGGACGACTGCTTAGAATGCCTACATTCCTCCGCGCAAATATTATAAATTTTCCACACAACAACCCAAAAACAGTAGAATTTAGAACATTTATAGAACAGATTGACCAATAACATGTAAGCAAATAGAATATAAATCGCATTATTGAGTTTTAGCTAAAACTTTTCATAGCGACCTTTGTTACCAATGGAAAATTTCGAATTACCTAGGAACTAAGGCTGATCGCTGGTTTGATTTTTTCTGGCTTAAGCGCGTTATTATCAAAACAATTCTTGTCTTCTATCAGCACGCTAGGTAACAAAGGCTGTGTGCCACAGATACCTAAGTAATACTTTCGCGTGGGATTTTTATTCCATAGATTACGAATCCACAGCAGAATGCTTTTTAAATAAGATTGTAGAGAAGGAAAAACTTTCCATTCTCTCCAAAAGTCGCGAAAATCTTAGCAGAAACTAATACAACGAGATTAGCCAAGTATTAGTCATCTGCAAAGGAATCTGTCTTTGAGGGAACTACCTGTCCTTCTTCCCTTTCTAGAAGAAAGTAGGAGGCGAAGTTGCCCCACTTGCAGCCCCAAGCACGGTGCGGCTGCTGTAAAGTCACCGAGGTCATTGGGAGAATATCAAAGTTACTTTTAAAGATATGTTGAATTATCATTTTGTGGTACATTTGAAAATCGCCTTGAAAATGTGCGAGATTGCGCTAAAAACATACTTAAAAGCTTTTTTCGTGGGACACTCTTCAGCGTATGAATGGTCAGAAAGATAAGCCTATGGCAACCTTTTTATAAGAAACATGAATAAAAATTAGCTAAAGCAAAGCAGTAGTTGAAGAGTTCAGGTGAAAAAGGTGGAGAACAGCCATCTGACGCTTGCAAACCTAAAATGATTGCCACCTGCACATTTATTTTCACTGTAAAAAGGCATTTTTGTCACGTACGATGTTAAATAGTATCGCTTTATTGTTTTTTACAACATTTTTGTGCTTACCGTAAGTGAAAGTTCACTGTACTTAAGCAGGAATGGAATGTGTAAGAATAGCACACTAACGAAGATAATACGAAAAGACCAGAAAACGACATAGTTGACTCATGTACATACATACCTTTGTGTCGGAATGGCATTAAAATGGTTGAAAGAAGCAGTAGGCACCAGGGATTCAATTTGTCTTTGAGCACAAGCAAGGTTGGTTAATAAGCAACACAATCAAAGATACTGCAGGACAAGATATAAGTGTTCCATTTCTGTTTCAGCAAAATTTAGCCCTGGACACATGTGAGGGCTTCAAATGAAGTTCTCTCTCAACAGACACCTTACAGGAAACAACACACTGATGGGGCAGTTTCCTCCCTTGAAGAGTGCTTGAGTTACAACCCAAACAACTAAAGTGGAAAGAATGCCTGCATGTTACTTAAAACATGGTAAAAATTGAGTTCAATAGCAATATCGAAAATTGATACTTGTAAATCACTTGTCCTAAGAGTATTCTTGGCTCATAACAGGGTTCACTCTGTTGGGGCACGAACTCCCCTTTGCTGCCCCAAAGCCCCGTAGTTTCTGCACACCAGCACATATGTATCGTATCGACAGCATGCGTGATTACATTCACGTACAGTACGTTTTTAGATGAGTGTCAGTAATTTTACACAAGCAACAGCATCAAGGTACTCATATATGTACATATCCTTATTGGGGTTGTCATACCAACAATCTGGAGTATGTCAACCAGCAAGTAGAACAATAATTCGCAAACTATTTAGATTAGATTGACATTGGTTAATTGCATTTAAGATTGTAAACATGTGATTGTAAAGATATGAATTGAAGCAATCAGATCACTCAGTTTTATTGCTGCCTAACGTCACTAGATTTGATAGGGGTACCGTTAGGAATAGCGGTCCCAACACACTCTACATTATACCATTGCTATTTGTCACGGCCAGTGCTTGTCAGCTAGCGTCCTGCCTATGAAAATAAATCATACACTGTCACTCCAAAACAGCTGACACAAACTATTCATTACTTTTCTCTACTTTACAAGTTGCGGTCGGATAATTCTCTACGTTATCATAAATGTTTACTACATCATCATATTCATTTAAAGTATTAACCAGTTTGTCTATTTTATGAATTGCATCGTCACTCAAGATTACTGTGTCATGAGCTACAAATTCGATTCCTTTTGATTTGACCACGACAGACTCTTCCTTTTCAAGCAGATCGGCTACTGATTCTGTTTCAAGATGGTCACACAGAAACTAAACAAAAATAAAAGAAGAGATGGCATTTTTATTCCAAACATGACTTATCAAGACAAGACTTAATAACGAATTAGCAACTATACCATCAATTGATGACGATTTAGTCCTCGGATTACTGAGCTGCTCAGTTCAAACACGGTTTACCTTATTGCTGCTCCAAGGCCTTTACTAAAAGACGCCTTCGCTTACTACATTGTTCATATGCTCTTGAACTAAAGATTCATAGTTTTGCTATTAAGTAATGGCTAAATCAGTTCACCCATTTCTGTTACAACTTAACCAATACTATATCTTTAGCATAATTCTTAGCTAACTCCCTTACTCCCATATCCATGATCTTACATCAAGTGCAGCTCTGTGTTCTCAACTATGCTTCACTCACCTCACCAGCAGGTGTTACTAATTATAAAATTGCAAATATTTTCATCAATGGGTTCTCGTTAATTGCATGATCACTGTCATAAAATAAGGAACTATTTTGAACAGAACTAATTATTCATACTATTGTATTCTTGTTATTGTTTAAGTTTTCAGGCTCCTGGGTTCCCTGTGGCTCTGGAGTCTTTATGGTCAGCGATTTAGCATACTGACCATCTTGTTTTCCTTGTAATCATGTTCAGTTCGTACTCGAGTTTTATGTTGATTAAAGCTTTTATAGTTTGACGTATTATTCGTTTATTTTTTACAAAAATTTAATCAACATAACTCACAGGATAAGATGGATAACAGCAAAATCAATCTCAAAATCAACAGCAACTATTACTCTTTGGGGTTTACAAGTTAAGGCACTATTTGATAGTGGTACTATGGAGAGTTTTATACACCCAAAACTTGTAGCAAGGGTAGGTCTGAATGTACAGCCTGCAGGTGGAGCTGTTTCCATGGCTTTTACAACACGATCAGCCAATGTTGTTGGGGCTTGCACAACTGATCTCGAGTACCAAGAACGAAAGTACTCAAATCTCAGACTGTCTGTTTTCCCTGGACTTTGTGCCGACATCATATTGGGCCTGGATTTTCAGTCACAACATAAGAGTATTACCTTTGAATATGGAGGAGCCAATCCACCACTATCCGTATTTGGCTTTAGTACTCTCAACATGGACCCCGCTCAGCCTTTTGGTAATCTTACTGACAATTGTAAGCCAATTGCAACTAAATCACATCGTTATAGCAAAGATGACTTAAAATTCATTGAAACAGAATAGGAACGACTATTGAAGGAAGGAATAATAGAATCGAGTAACTCACAACGGAGAGTTCAGGTAGTTGTAACCAAAGATGAGAATCACAAAAAGAGACTTGCCACTGATTACTCCCAAACGATTAACCGGTTTACACTACTTGATGCCCTCCCACTCCCATGGATCAACGACCTTGTTAATGATGTTGCTCAATACTGAATCTTTAGTACAATTGACCTGCGTAGTGCCTATCATCAAGTCCCATTGAGGGAAGAGGATAAACCATACACGGCCTTTGAAGCAAAGCACAATCTGTACCAGTTTACACATCTACCATTTGGTGTTACTAATGGTGTGGCTTGTTTTCAATGAGAGATGATTAAGTTTGTGGAAGAGAACAATCTAAAAGCAGTGTTCCTGTACCTCGATAATATTACTATATGTGGACGGGACCAACAAGAACATGACACTAACCTTGAGAAATTCCTTGAGAACATCTGCTACAATGATTCTAAAAGTGTCTTTCCAGCCCACAGACTTGCCATTCTCGGCTTCAGGCTCCTTTGTTCCCTGTGGCTCTGGAGTCCTTATGGTCAGCGGTTTAGCATATTGACCATCTTGTTTTCTTTGCAATCATGTTCAGTTCGTACTCGAGTTTTATGTTGATTAAAGCTTTTATAATTTGAGGTATTATTCGTTTATTTTTACAACAATCACCTTTCGCGATCCTTTAATCACTATAAGAATCCCTAATAGCAATATGCATATCTTAATAAATAGGACAACGTAAGATAATTGACCAATATTCTCATGTTCTCAACCAAAATGCAAAAGCACTGACAAATGTTACAGTATAGTTGTAATATGAAAGACGTCTGGTAAATATGATGGATACAATAATTGATAAATCAGCAAACAAATATTTTACAAATGCATTATGTATGATACAGCTCATTATCGCTCACCATCAAGACTTTAGAACCATCTTCATCCAAACCAGGTAGTACCTCCTCTGCATTAACTGATATAGCAATTTCTGCTGCCTGAAAGTAAAATTGACACAACACTTAATGACAGGGACAACAATTAGTTGAGCAGCATGTTGAAAATTTAAATGTGTACTAAGTGCAAAGCCATCTAGGGATGAAGTAAATACTTCATGTCCATTACTAACTCCACACAAGCTCAGTCTTCAGTTCACTAAACGCTTCTGAGAATTTTTTAAGCATGCTTCGAAAGGCCTTTTCCAGAAAATGTCACATGTCTAATCACAAGGTCCCATCCAATATGTATTAATGCTTTCTCTTCAGGGCAGCTGGAAAATGTTGCAAGAATTACAAATTCTATACAAGAAAGATACAGCATCACTGCTTCAAGAGCGGCTGCTAACTCTTGTGAAAATACCAGTTCAGTTCAAGAATGATCCAACACTCCGGCTTCAAGAGCTGTTGGTAATTCTTGTGAAAAATACCAATTCAATCCAAGGTAGATCCAATACTCCTGCTTCAAGAGCTGTTCGTAATTCTTGTGAAAAATACCAATTCAATCCAAGATAGATCCAACACTCCTGCTTCAAGAGCTGTTCGTAATTCTTGTGAAAAATACCAATTCAGTCCAAGAAAGATCCAACACTCCTGCTTCAAGAGCTGTTGGTAATTCTTGTGAAAAATACCAATTCAGTCCAAGAAAGATCCAACATCACTGCTTCAAGAGCTGTTGGTAATTCTTGTGAAAAATACCAATTCAGTCCAAGAAAGATCCAACATCACTGCTTCAAGAGCTGTTGGTAATTCTTGTGAAAAATACCAATTCAGTCCAAGAAAGATCCAACATAACTGCTTCAAGGGCAATTGTAACTTTCTGAAAAATACCAATACCAAAGAATTATCAAACACTCGCATCAGAAAGAAGCACATAAAAGTTGCAAAAATGCCAATGAGGAAGAACTGAGGTAACCTAGATTACATACTAATCATCCATTGTATGCAATATATATTCAATGTCACAAATTAGGTTAATGCTATATATTACCTGATCAAGTATTTCTTCCACAGAATCTGTTGTATCTTTGTCCTTTATTGACTCAAGTAAAGCACTTGTTACCCGTATAAGCCCTACAGATAAAATCAGGGCAATAGGAGTATTCACTATAAACAAATTCAGAGGTTTCTAACACATAGTATAGAACGTTCAAAAACTTTTATGAAGTACCTGGACATTCTTGGGGGTGGGGGTGGGGTTATGTCCTGGTTGTTTCTTTTGTCAGACCAAGCATCAAGTTTAAACACAAAAGCCTTTAAAGAATCAAAGATGTTCCCATTTGATAACTTTTCATTCTAGAATATAAACCTGTCGATGTTTCTTGGAAGGGAGGTAGCAGTCTGGGAGAAACATCCAGGGCATATTTGTGGTTATGAAAATCAATATGCGAGTCTTTCAAATTCACCTCTTCCTCTTTTAGTAAATGAATGTGGGTACCTGCATGACCGTGTTTCATACACATAGAGAGAACACCTTATGAAAGACTAACAAATGCTAATGCAGCATCCCAAGGCAAGCTCCAGAAACTGGAGGATGCCTAAATAAGGAGTGGATCTCTATGCAATAACTTGATAAAAAAATTAAAATCTTCGTTAAAAAATACAAAACATTAAAAGCTAGCTAAAATGTGTAGTTAAACAAGAATGTACCTTTTTCCTTGAACAGAAAATGAACAGATCCTCTATCACTTACTACTGCTCTACAAAAAAAACATTTTTAGTACAAGAGAACGAATTCAACAACACTTCCAAATTTTAAAATAACAATTTGTTTTTGCAACCCAAAACACAATGATTATTTGCACGTGGAATCTAATGTTTGTTAAACAGACAAGTTTTAAGTAACTTTGTTACATTAACACCATAGTAGATTATTAACAATACCACTGCAATTCTATGATAACTAAATATTGCATGTCATATGTTGCAAGATACATAAGCTAGACAATATAAAACATATTCTTGAAGAACAATTCAGCTAAGGAGAGTTTTGTTATTTATCAGATATAAAAGTTATAACATCATTTTAGTTCACCCAGCATTCCTACATCATGTTGATAAGAGTATGATTTAAATCTTGCAGAAATCATTGCAAAACACTTTTGTACATTTGATGACAGTTTAGATTAACTTTTGGACAATTTTTACTGCATTCCAAACATTTTAAACCAGGAAATGTGTGTAGCCTTACCAGTACATAGGGTTAATATACCCTAAAATTCATATTGCAAAAATCTATGGCATGGATGGCTGAAAATTTCACTCCCTCCAAAAAAATAAGAAGACATAATTACCCGTTCTTTCGTAGTATTGCTCTAATCTCATTTTTTGCCTTCACTGGATTAATAGTGAGCAATTCAACGAGAAAAGCACTCTTGTCTGGGCCCCGTACTTCCACAATAAGTCTTTGTCGTGGTGAATTTTTATCCTAGTCAAAGAGATACAAACTGATTCACAGTGAATCCATGCGCAAAAAGGTAATAAGCTCTAGCACAGGTCAAACACGTCTCAAATAGAAATATTACTTCCTTCCCCAATATCCACATATGATCAAATCTACTACAAAAGTTTTATCTGTCATCAATAATGATAAACTGTTGAAGGGCAAGAGGATTCTGCTCTCATCCAAAGTCCAGGCCTTGATAACTTAAAATGATAAAAACATTCACAAGGATGAAAAACAGTTGCATCCTTCACAGTGAATAGAATTACCCAGAGGGTTACAAGAATAAAATGGCTATGAATTAATATCCGAAAACACTACCCATCAAGAAAATTCTGTTGAATTTAAAGCATAAAGAAGTCATTGATAAAAAGTCCTACAAAAGGAGTGAATGTGTATGACAAAACCACATCACAAAAAATACATAAACATTTTTACCTTGACTCCATTTTTTATTGCCACTTCAATATTGTCTTTTGGCATGTTAACAGACTTAGCTTTTATCAACAAAGCTTCAAGTTTTGGATTCATGTCGGGGTTGGGTCCATTCTCTACAGGGAGTGGTCATATAAAATCCACAAGTAATAAACCAGTTCAGCTTATCAATACCATACAACTTGTAAAAATGTAAGCAAGTGTTTTCACGTAGATAGTAGATACACTGTTGATATCAGTATCGTTTCAATAAAAACCACAAGCTTGAAAATCATCCAAAAATTAAGAATTATGTAAGAATCACCAGAGCCTCAAAGTCATGAAGATGGTTGTACTTTCGATGTGCTGTATTGTGGACATCAGGTGATAGTGTTGTACGAGGCTGGTGGGTGGCACATTGGTGACATGATGTACTTCAATGAGCATCTCCAAAAATACTTTGTAAAACATAATGATGACTATGAAGAATATATTAGATTCAGGAGAGGATGAAATTGTTATAGTAGAAGTGTGTGTCATTCAAGATCATTCTTGTTTCTGATTATGCTCTCAATTTAAAAAAGTTGTTTTTATTGGTTTTTGATAAATTTGTTTGACTATCAAAACATCACTGTTGTTTCACGTCAATGCTTCTTGTTATTGGTCAATCACAATCTAATCCTAGATTTTCTGCAAAAATCTTCAAAATTTTGATTATCGGAGATGATATCTATATGTGTCAATCGAGGTCAAATTAAAGAGTATAAATCTTTTCTTCTTTAGGTTAAAAATCATGTAATTAAAAATCATTGAGGCTGACTATAACAAAGACATACTTTAGGCTGTTTAATTTTGTGTTAGCTTAATTTAGCAAGAAAAAACAGCCCAGATTTAGCGCAAGTTTAATTTAGCAAATGGCAAGTATGTCAGTTTGCTGAACCACTCCAGTTATACCCACTTCCTTACAGATGTTCAAAATAATCATACATCCCTCTTCACTAGTGAGAAAGTTATACATCTCTGCCATCCAACTCGCATGAATGGGCTTTAGTCATGTCAGGTAAAAATCAACTTCTATTTGCTCTGTTGGTATGCCTTCTTTAATTTTGTTCTTCACTTCTCCAGCATACTGGGCAACAAATTTCTACATAAAATGTTTTGCTGACCCATTCACAGTCAAAGTCAACCGGCTGGAAAATTGTATCATATTTGCGGACAGTGACAAGTTTTAAGATTGTCTGTGCACTGTCCTTTGAATATGCCTCAAATGAGTACTTGTTCAGTTGATCTTCAGGTAATTGTAATTCCTTCCTGGTGGCAACTGCTCTTGGATTGATGACATGCTTAACAAACGTAATGATTTCTTCTTTATTGGACCAGTGATTTTTATTCTGATTGTTACAAAAGCCCTCTGGAAAGCCCACTCCTCTTGGCTGACTTTGATCAGTTTTGCCTCTGTAAATAATTTGCATGGGAAGAAAGCTGCCAATGACAGTGATGGTGAATGTCAAGGTAATATTTCACTTGTCAGTTAAGCCTTTGATACGTACATTTTTCTCTTTTGTGTTTGCCATTGTCATCTTACCAAGAGGACCATATGAGAAGGAGTTTGATTAACAATAAATACAGACTCTGAAGGGATATTGAACTTCTCGATTGTCTCAGCTGGACAAAAATGATTTTCTGTGAACAAACCATAAGGAAGAAAAGGTCATGTTCGAGCTCATATTTTATAGCCCATTCTCTTATAAATCTAGTGCATCCATGAATGTGGCATGTCAAATGCACCATCAATGGATTGCTCGCAATGAGTGCTTGCATAACTCCTAGTACAACATGCATGTTTATCACACCACCTCTACCACGGATTCCTTTGAGAAATCTTATCAATTTCCCATCGAGCTCCATAACCACTGGTGGACGACCACACACTTAAGATGATATGGCAATGACACAGGACTTGCCATTATGGTGTGCTTCACTAAGACATGAGTAGTATATCTTCTTAAAATTACGGGTAATGCCCTCTTTCAAGTCAGAAAACTTGTTCTCAAAATCTTTAATCATATTACTATTTCCGTTTTCAGCAGCGTACTTTGCAATTTTCATTCTTTGCACATCGGTAAAGTGAGTATACAACTTTCTTTTGGGATGTTGTTTGTTTGAAAATGCTAGGTGAGAAGGAGAGGTGATGTAAGATCGACGACAATAGATACATTTTCATATTCTTGTATTTCATTGATGTCTGGTACACACTGGCCAGACTTGCCTGATTTTTCTCTTGTACTTTCAGTGGGTTCTAAACCCTTTTAAAAGTGACATCTGCTAAATAACCAACTCTAGTAACAACAAAAATCCAATGTGTTTAAGGAACAAAATATCTCTTTATGTTTCTGCTGAGCAGTGCAACAGTTTCAAATCTAACTGTTTCAGCAATTACAAAAATCTGTCAAGAAATGGATACACTTACTGTCTGTAAAATTCTTTTCTTTGTGGCATGGATTCAACCATGTTATCTTTTGAGTTCTCTTGTGGATTGAGAGGGTTTCATGTTTACTGTACTAAGTGGAAATCTCAGGTTGCTGATAAAATTATGATTGTTTATGAAAAAGGAAATCCACACAACGAAAATGCAATAGCTGGCCAAAAAATCTGCCTGGAACATTAGCACCTTCTATCACAAGATATGTCCCTAAGGTGACATCTTGTTTTACTAGATATATTGCAGATCATGGTGCTACAATATCTGCTTTTGTCATCTCATCTAACCATTGGAGAAGCCCTCTTATTCATTGTGGAAGAGAAATTTCGATTAAGCTGGTTGTAAAGCTTCCCATAGGTGCCAAACAATTATTCAAATTTGGGGAAGTACAAACAGTTAGCCATGGAAAATTACAAGGAACCAGTTAACAGAGAGTAAGAGGATGCAACAAAGAGAATATTAAAGGTAATGGAAGTGACAGCTGATGAAACAGACGAAAATGGCATGGAGGACATTGAGGAGATGGTCAACAATTACATAATTTGTGATTAAAAATAAAGATATTTAATGTTTGTTGTGCTCTTTGATTTTCTCTACTCAATGTAAGAATAATTCACTCTGAAGCGTGGAAAAGTGGGGCTTGAGTTAAAGTATTTGAAAGTAGGGCAAGTAAGTGAGGGCAAAAAATTAGCGAAAATTAATTTTTGCACAACTTTAATTCTGCGAAAATATACCTCATTGCTAAAATCACTAAAATAACATGGCAAAAAATTTAAACAACTTAAGGTAATAAGAATGACTTAAGAATATTTGAGGCTCATTTTTGGTGATTTCTAAAAAATCAAAACTCACAGGTCAGGATTTCATAATGCTTATAAAAAAACAACATATTATTGTCAAGAGGCATACTTGAGAATTTTTCTTAGGAAGAAATAGTAACAACTGATAAGGCTTTGATTGAGCAATGTCCTTCAGCTAAAGGACTTAAATGGTCACCTTTCGCTTTCCCGTATTAAAAAGATTTGTACAAGGTTTTTTCCAAAAAATATTATAATATCAATCGTTCAATCTCCTACGAAAACAATGCAAAAACATCACCCAAAAAGCAGAAAGAAAAAATAAAAACCAACAGCACGCCCACGTATCTTGTAGTAGTAAAAAACACAATAGTAATACCGGACTCACATAAAATCACTGTAGTGTAGGCCAGGGTACACCCAAAACTGTAACAGGTTACAATACTCATCCTAGAAATCAATACAGAAGCCATAAATGTAAATTTATCATGCACGTACCTCGAACTGCTGTTGCAATCTCAAGAGTTAACTTGCCAAATATTTTACTTCTCTTGTTATCTGCATGCATCTTCTTGAATTTTATATTTGCCCAGTGGCTGTGTCCAGCCATATTCCTCGAAATAATTTTAATATGACGTGGGTATGCGCTATCACTGCCACATACACAAAGACGAGGTCTATACCACACTCTTGGCAATGCTGCCGACGGTCTAACAATGCACGTTGTCGACAATATTGAGGCTGCACGGTAGATTGTTCGTATGATTGACTCATGGTGCCTCACTGAAATGTTGGACAACTTTCCCACTGTAGAGTAAACAGAATAAAAACTACTCATATCGTTTAACGACGAGTATCATAGTTCAACTCTGGAACATGGTCAGTCATAACCAACAGATACCAAGGTTGAACAAATACAATATCTAAGAAGCCGAGTCCATATCGCGCCATTTCCTGTCAGCCTCAGTACGAAAGTGAGATCAAGTTAACATTGTTGCAGCCCAAGTAACGCATTGGCCTAAGTACATAGAAATAATAGGCCTATTATTTCTATGCCCAAGTAACGCAAGTTCTCATTTTCATGCAAATACATCAAAGTGAGGCCCATGCGTTCATTAGAAGTATTCAGATTCTGGCCTGCCAAAGCTTATGTGGTTTTTGGGCGGGATGATTTTAGAAATCAAATCCCTACTTGTGTCTTTCTTTTTGTTTGATGACTGCTAAATTCAAGGGTGCAAAGCAAAGTCTTAATAAAATGGCTGTCAATACTCACAAATTAGCATTT
>JANTCA010000063.1:0-33974 GCA_024741275.1 Chironex yamaguchii
ATCAAAACGACGAAATCATCAGTACAGCAAACTCATGAGTAGGACTAACTCATCTGTACTGCGAACTCATCAGTACAGGTAACTCATCAGTCCAGCGAACTCATCAGTACAACGAACTGATCAGTAGAGCAAACTCATGAGTAAAACTAACTCATGAAAACGGCGAAATCATCAGTACAGCAAACTCATGAGTAGGACTA
Source organism: Chironex yamaguchii (assembly GCA_024741275.1). Lineage (NCBI taxonomy): Eukaryota > Metazoa > Cnidaria > Cubozoa > Chirodropida > Chirodropidae > Chironex > Chironex yamaguchii. The sequence goes on from JANTCA010000063.1 coordinate 201, forward strand.
ACTTATCTGTACTGCGAACTCATCAGTACAGCGAAGTAACCAGTACCGTGGACTCATCGGGGCAGCGAACTCATCAGTGCACCTAAGTCGTCAGTACAGCGTACTCAGTGACCTAAAACAGGTAACCGATAACGAGTCGCAGAACAAATGCTTAATTAGCGCAATTAAGAATTGCCGCTGCCAGAGTAATGCTAAGTTGCTCTTTATCTGGCAATAGTTACTTTCGATTACAAAAAAACCTAGGTTCCAGTCTCCACAGTTTTCTGCTTAGAGCCAAACTTATAAAATGCTATCATAAGTTTAGAACGACCTTAAGCTTTTTATTTAAGGTCTTGAAAAGTTTGAATACTGACGTCAATGACAAAATATTGCTCACTGTTTTGCAGATTTACAAGCGGGAAAGAAATTACAAACAAAATTTAGTTTATATTAAGTAATGTAACTTGAATCACTAAGATTGTGCTTAATAGTTATATGATCTAACCGAGATATAGTATGACTTTTAACTATATGATCTCCTTCTCCACACAAAAACAGATCATTAGTCCTTGTGGCGCATTTCTTTCCGACAAACTGGATTTAACCTTAAATCCTTTTTTAAAAACCTCAACTTATGTCATCAATCACAGTAGAAATCTCAAGATACAAAACTATCACAAGAAGAACACACACGCTGTTGGTATTCCTACCCAGGCTTCTAGGCAAATCAACCAAAAATATTTTTCTTGTGCTGATCAATTAAAAAATTGTCATCAAACTCAAACTGAAACACAATCACACACAGACACAAAAAAACATAGAAACACAAAAACAAAGACACACAAAAACACACAGACACACAAAAACACACGGACACGAAAAAAAACCTAGACACACAAAAACACACAGACACACAAAAACACACAGACACAAAAATACACAGACATACAAATACATACAGACACACAAAAACACACAGACACAAAAATAAACAGACATACAAATAGACATACAAATACACACAGACACACAAAAATACACAGACACACAAAAACACACAGACACAAAAATAAACAGACATACAAATACACACAGACACACAAAAACACACAGACACAGAAAAACACACAGACACACAAAAACAAACAGACATTAAAAAAACATACATCCAATTGAACATAACATTACTATTTTCATTTGTGGGATAGCAGTCACGATTAACAATAAATTCTTCATATATATCAGCCGAGGAATTATTTCAACTCTTCTGCAGATCAATCTTTGAATCAAATTCCAGCCAGCATGCTAGCTTTTTTAATGAAATGTTCCTATTTAAATAATGCAACAGCAGGTGGAATACGTAGTCTAATCATAAACGTGATAATCAGAATTGAAACGATGATAATTTCCATATTAACAAAATACTTGTTTCCGACCTTGGCATTCCTTTTAATAACATATAATAAGCCATAAAGTAAAATTAGATCATATTAGAACGTTTCGATAGGAATTCCTATCATCCTCAGCTAACAGTAAAGTTCCTATTGAGAGCAGAGTTTAAATGGGTCGCGAAGTTGTTTTGTAATATCCAATAATTTGGAATAGGATCGAAAACAAAAATAAACAAGATATCGAAATAAAAAAAGTAAATAAATGACAGAGTGTTTTTTATTTGTTTAGTCCGACACTCAAAAATTTCTGCAGTAAACTTTTCTTTCCTCAAAACAGAAATGCAGATTAGCAAGGATGCTCAACAACAACGACAACAACAACAACGTTGCTGTTTTGTCTGTAACATGCATTTAAGCATTCATTTCTATTTTTAACAAAAGTCTATTTGAGTATTTGAGTTTGAGTAAGAAACAAATTCGCGAGGCATTAAAGACCTCTGTAACTTGTATCAATCTAAAGCTTGGTATGCCAGCTGTAAACTCTGGAGTTTTAAGTTTGATTCATGACTATGTTGTTAAAAGTAAATGATTTGTTTTAATTCTGCTGTTGATATTTTATTGTTAATAATAACTCTATTTCACCAGTCAAGGTAAGGTTGTTCATCCAGAAATGTCCAGTTGTCATGGCTTGACATGTCTCTACTTGTAATTATTACTCCGGTGTTCCCTCTGTGTCCAGTGAGCATTCTGAAGTCGTATTGTAGTTTTACCTTCCTTTCTACTGTAATTTTGTTTTGGGTAGCATACTGCAGTTGTGTTTGCCATAAAAAGCGATATTTAGAAGCACAGACATCATGTTGTGGTAGAATACCTCAGTTTATGCATACCCTCGTTTATTACGTTAAACATCATGCATGGTAAATATTTGTGTCAACACCAATTTGCAAGGACTGAGGGAAGATATTTTGCCTTTTTGTTGTTGATACAAACTAAAGTGACGCACATTTGATCATTATATGCAGAGCAAAATTAAATTGCCCACAACAACAGACGACAGAAATCGCTAGAGAAACGGAGCGAAAATACGCCTCTGCATCAGTATCTGTTTATGGAACATTGCACGAGTATAAAAAATGCAACATCAAGCGATAGTCAATTCTTTTATGGGGAAAGATAGTCAAGGTACACGGAAGCTATATATCGGGCAAATGATATGAGATCTTTGTCGTAAAAGGTAAACATGACAAGGCAGCGTGGTAATAAGATTTAAAAGTAACCTCATATCGTCATTTCAGCTCAAAGGACTTAGCCTAAAATGGCGAGTAGATTTTGAAACAAAGTAAGCTGGACTCAATTTTCAAATCAAGTAAAACTTATATCCAGCTGCGAGCGTCAAAACAAATTAAGGAATTTAAGCAATCATTTGTACTTAAGAAGCAATTAGTGTTCCACCTGAAGAACAGCATGTGTACTTACAACGGTTTATCCGTAATGGCCACGAGGAGACGAACGAAGATTTTGATTTTCGATATTAGCATTTGTAAAGAATACTAACATGTTTACACTCTTACTATTAATATACCTACGCTTTCCGTTGAGAATATGATTTTAAAGAACAGTCTTTCTCCAAGTCAATTGTTGCAGGGGATGACTTAACAATTATGTTACTATTACGTGTCCTTGCAAGAAAGCTGCACCTTAGTATGTTGTGTTCCACTGTTTTGGGGTAAGAAGGAACTAAGATTGTTCACATTTATAGTTCACTGGTGGTGGTATCTCAATGATATACCGAAAATTAAAAATAAAACCCCTGAAAATATCGAATTCTTACCTCAGAATTCCTGGTAATCTGTTCTAGTACGTAAAAGGCAGTCAAAATAATACTTAATATTCTCTGACAATTAGATCATATAAGTAAATGTATGACTCGTTTTACCTTAACTTACCGACTGTCTTCAACCTGTCATCATGTTTTTCGCTCTCATTAAGTTGCAAGCATTAAAAGATCTACTAATACTTTACGAAACACTTTAAAAATGTTTGAAGAGTAGGGTATGGACTTGCTTACCTTTCTAAAAACACAAAATGTTAAATGATGGCTGCTGTAAAAACAAAAAACATAGGACCAAAAACATTCACAAAATACTCTGTAAAAGGCAATTCTGGGTATAAGCACCAAGAAAGAAACCAGGAAGATGAGTAAGCATAGATAAGAAGAGAAAGAAATAGACTCAAAAGAACAACAATGAAAGTGCGAAGAGGAAAAGGTACACATTTAAACTAACGACAATAAATATAGGCAAAGAAGTCATGAAGTTGTATATCAAGATTAAAAGTGCAAAGAAAGTACTATTAAGCAATGGCTAGATGTGGAAATAAATGCCTACGTTGCCTGTAAATTAAGTGGGAATGCTGAAATTTGTAGTTATCAATTACGTCTTGATACATCTGGAATCATTTTACGAGTTGCATAATGTTTATGTTTGTTTCTTGCCAATTCACGCTAGTGGGTGAAGAATTTTAAGTTTTTGATGATCAAGTAATATTAATTTTAACTTATTGTAGGGGGCTCTAGAAATACACGTAGTAAAATGTATTTAAGGTCAAGCCATCTCAGACGTAATTCTGTAGTTATAAGTGGATCTACTCTGCTGCATTGAAATAAAATACAGATAAATTTCAACAGGTTATGGGCCCAGTCAAAGCTCATAACTGTACTGCCTGAAGGCATTTGTTGCTGTATTAAGAGGTAACTGTGTATTCCTGTAAAAATTCATGTGATGGACGAGTGAAGAAGTTGTCACGGCAACATGTGTTGATGGTGATGACAAGATTGAGGTCGAACAGCTCGAAGGAGGCGACGACTGGTGGGAATGACGCTGCAGCTAAAGGCTACGTACCTGTAGAGCCACGTGGCTGGGACAGCTTTCAAGTCTTGCACAACATGCTTCTACCCAAGAGCAGACGTTTGAACACACAGCCGTCAGAGATCATGCAATGATTGTCCGAGGATTGCATAAGGTCACGTCATTGAAGCTTAGATGAGATGGATCCAAGGTTGTGCGGGACAGACTGGTCATGGAATTTAAAGTCAAGTGTCAAAATACAATGTTGCTGCCGGCTTAAGTCAATCAGATGCGGCTTAAGGAGGGCCGCTCCATCAAAGAACCTTAAGCTTGATGAAGGACACCTATAGCAGTCTTGCTGTACTGGATGACCAGGTTGTAGAGGAGGATCAAGTGATCAACTTGCTGATTAGTCTTCCGACAGGTTACGATGCTGCTGGCATGGAGTCGAATAATCAAATGGATGGGTGTGCAACGGGCCCTGCTGTTGGAGGACCAGGAGCAATAGTCCACCAAGAGGACATCAAGTGGAGGCGGAGACAGAAAGGACAAGATTGCTCAACGGGGCAACGCAAGCAGCTTATTTGAAAGATCACAAGCCAGGACATTTCAAACGAGACTGTCCGGAGCTGCAAATTGCAAACAAGACGAACAATAGACCCAAAGTACCCAAAGAAGCCAAGATGGTGTAAATGGAGCACAAAGAACTGAATCGCAAGATGATGATATGTGCAAGGACATATTGTTCAAGGCCGAAGCTGGATTCAACAGTAGACAAGGTCGCTAGCTGACAGATTCTATAGCATCAAGACACATGACCATCTATAAAGATAATTTTGATCATTACGATGAGTTCGAGGAGAATGGGCTTGTCACTCTGGTAGTTAGAAAGGTGGTTGAAGTATATGACAAAGGAAATATCAAGCTTTATTTATATCATAAAACAACAAAGGACAGTGAAGGATGTTCGTTATGTACCAAAATTTTCATGTAATCTTCTTAGTGTGGGAGCAACCACTGACCAAAATTTGATAGTCCAATTTGGCCAGAATAATTGCTACTTTTAGGACAATGAATGGACAGAAGGTGGCAACTAGAACATGGGGCAACAGAATGTACCAGTTCGATTCTAAAAGCTGGTTGTCTCCAGCCTTAAGATGTCTGAACAAGACAGTACTTTGGCACCAAAGGCTATCGTTTCTTTAGAGAGCATCGTCGAAAGCTGGTGGTGTGACGGGATTCAACATTTGATAAGACTTGCTTTGGTTACAAGAAGAAGAACGTGATCCTGGAGATGAATATTGAAGACGAATTCAAATCTACAGAAACAGTGGGAATAGATGTGAACACCCAAACTGACATTATACAAAGAATCGCATAATAGACAAGTTGAGAAACTTGCGAAATCAGATGAACAGTTGCCCAATAAGGTCAATGAGAACGACTGCCAGAGTACCACCAATTCATTCAAGGATGAATTTATGTATAATCATCATTATGAGTATCATATGGGCCAGATTGATGAACCGACGACAATTCAGGAAGCACGGCAGAGCCATTACTCTAAGGAATGGAAAGAAGAAGCAGATGCAAAACACGAGTCCCTAGTTAAGAACAGGACATGGGAACTGCCAGAGGGACGCACGGAGATCTCCTGCAAATAGGACTTTTGAGTCAAGTATAAACAACATGGCAATGTGGACAGATTAAAGAGTCAACTAGTAGCAAAAGAATTTATGCAGAAGTACAGAATTTACTGCAATGAAAATTGTAGTCAGCAATTGCGTGATTTTCATCATTAGGTTCTGCTTGCTTGGGCTGTATTCAATAATATGAAAGTACATCAAATGGACTTTAGAGTGCCATTACAGCACCAAACAACATGTTCGAGCCACTGTACGCCAAGCATCAATTCCTCCTAGAGAACAGCCATCTCGCCCTTGCAAAGTGAAAATGACTGCTAAAACATGCGATTCTGCCATAGGCCAACATTTACTAGAAAATTCAGATTGTGCCACAACGTATAAGGACGAGAATTTTCGGATAATTGGCACAGCTAGATCGTCCTTTCATCTCAGTGTATTGGAGTCTGTCTTCATGAGAAATCGAGAAAACCAGTACTCTTTACGCAGAAAGAGTTCGTTTTTTCACTTGAACTCTTGTTTCTTCATTTGCTCTAAATAAATCCTAAATACAGCTAAAACAGAAAGTCTTATGGATGTATATGAAGGTTTAATATGAAGAGAAAAATACAAAGAAATGGACAGAGGCATCCTCATTTGCTTGTGCTGCATCTAGAATACTTTGATCTATCATCAACGAGGAGGAATGAGCTGCAAAACGGAATGGTTGGGAAACTGTTTCGGGTAAAGATGTTAGGATGAGGGCTGTCAAATTACTATTTGGAAAGAACAACAGGATGTTCTCGATATGGACATAAGTACAGTGAACCGCAACTAAGAGAAGTATTCTAAGTACCCTTGTGCAATCGTCTTACTCTATAGGGCAGGCGAAAACCATGACTATCCCAGGAAAGCTTTAATTTTCTGAAATGTTTGTCCCTCGGTAATTATAATGGGATGGCCGAGTGAAAGAGGAGGATGCCAAAACGTGGTACAAATGGAGTAGTGAGTGGTGTCCTATCAACAAAAGGAACAGTTTCGACGTGTCTTGATCACAGGAAGCAGGCATGCACAAACATAAATTATTTCCACGGCATACGGATGCCGAGCTGAAACGGCTTTGTGGAGCCGTTTGCCTTGCACATGAGATAGATCACGTGTTTTTACACTTGGCTTGTCTGTTTCAGAAGGAACGAAGTGGAACCTCGTATAAAGTTATCACTCAAAGGGCTTCACGATCTTTGAAACTGCGATTTGGTCACTTTATCAATTTTTTTTCAGTTCACTTGTAAAAATTGAGAGAGTAGCTAGTATAAAAGAAACGCATGATAGCATTTTAGGAACCTTTACAAAGAAACGGTAATATCAATAAGTAAATAAACAATAAATAAAAGTATGAACAAAAGTTATAAATAAAATAAAATAATAAGCAAATAACGAATGCCTAGTACACAACAAAGATATTTGTCATTAATACCAAATAAACCATTCCGTATAAGCAAAGTAAAAACACGTCTGCTTCTATAGAGTTTTATTACTTATTTGGCCTTTATGAGGCAGATATCCCTCAAGCACTGTTCATAGCACATCCTTGACGACCCGCCAAGAGACAAGAAATTGCTTTGGCTAACGAGTAAGAAGTGATACTAGAACTTCGACGTTACACTGACTGTTTATAGTGATAGCAAAGAGGTTACTATGGGCAGACGCGACACGCACATCCCCCTTTAAAGATCAGGTACGCAAAATAAAGAATATTAAAGCCAAGAATGATAATATAACGCGGCTAGTATAAAAGGAACGCATGAAAGTATTTTAGGAACCTCAACTGCCGACACAACGACTTTAGAATCACCGTATGGTTTTTATAATTCAACATGTGATCATTTTGTCAATATAAGAAAAAAGTGTTCCTGCAGCTACCTACGCGAAATGTATTGAATACAATCAATCCATATACAAACTAGTAAGAAATCCAATTCATGTTTGTAGATTTATACCTAAACTGTTAAAATTATGATGCAAATATAACAAGCAGATTAATACAACAAATCCCCACGAACAGACTTGCTTTTACACCTCTCAAGTATATCAATATGTTTACAATATCCTTAAAAATTACGTTGTTTACTCCAAGGGTAATTTCTTCCCTACGACAACTCATTTAGTGGAACGAAATTTACAATTCGCGTTTAAAGACCAACGAACGTCACTTGTCATTTTCATATTCATTCTGTTAGGGGCCTTTGCTAAGAAGATGACAACGGCGATAAATGAAAGGTAGAAATGTCAGGCATGTTTCAGTTTGGACGCATTATCTTCCAACCTATTATTACTGAGTTTTGACAGTTCAACATCAATTTGTTGATCTCTTCGGCGCTTTATGAACTTGGCTCCCTGCCAGCCAACAAAGCTACCCCCGACGGCGGTTGCCACCCCAGCCAGCTTAAATCCAGCTAGCAACCCTATGGGCCCTCCAACCAATCCGCCAACAACTGCACCTGCAACAGGCAAGATTGCAGCCTTGTATTTGTTGGCCTAGGAAGATAAACAAGAAATATAACAGGCATCTGCCAAAACTTCAATCAATTATCGCAGCATAATTAATCAATCGTGTTGTTCTCTAATGGCATCAAGGGAGAAGTAAATTGATTCTTACGAAGAGTAAAGTATAGTGGGTGGAACTAACAGTGCAAATCTTCCCATGCAATTGGTGAATTGAGATTCACACACCTCAAAATTACAGATTTAGATCAGTTACAAATAAACTACCATAAGCAAATCTATATTGTTTATGGATATTTAATGTTGAACTAGCCATGTTATGAGACTTAAGTACCGTACTACTTTTTAAGTCTATCTTATAGCTATAGTGCTGACACAAAAAGAAACGCCTACAAGAAGCTATAAGCTTCCGAGTAAGCAACTAAAAACTTAAACAATATTTTTACATACATCTTGCAACTGGTCCAGTTTAACGAGTAGGAATCACCAAAATGTCTCCGCAAAATAATATGGCAGAAATTTCCAAACATAAAATTAAGTTTCGAGACTAAACATGGCTTATAATCAAGTTCAACTGGAGATAGAGGTTTTGTTTAACAATAAACTAAGGAAAACGAAGGCATGAAAGGATATAACTGTCAACGACCTCAATAAAAACGTTGTTAGCTAATGACTATCTACTATTTTAAGCTATATCAATTTGACTATATATACCTATAATATTACCATTAGGATGGAAGAAAAGCTATAAAGATAACTTAATGTCTACAGAGTAACACGAGTAAAAAAGATAACTTTAATTAAGCAAACACGATAAATACACCACTAACTTTGAAATAGTTGATTATAAATTCCTTAAATACTTATGATGACTTGAATATAGATGATTTTCTAACCATATACCTCAGATTTAAAGTTAGGTGCAGGCATCACATTTGCCTGGCATTCAACTGTATTTAAGTAAGGTACCAACTTTCTACTCTTTTCCTTTTAGTTTTCTGTTACGCTGAATCGTGCTTCTTCGATTTCCTTCTACCGAGTTTTTACAAAACGCAACAACCATTATGATCAAGTAAACGTCATTAACGCCGAAGTTGTTGTCGTCGTCGCTGTCGTTATTGCCGTCATAATTGTTGTCGTCGTCGTCATCATCATCATCTTCACCATCATAAAGCTATCATGTTCGTTAAAGGAGTGGAATTTCTCTGCAAACCGTGGCTTTTTGTCTTTCTAAGACGACAGCTATAAGCTGTTTTCAGTCTTAAAAGGATACCCCTGATAAGGTTTCATAAAAACACAACCTAACCCATCTGTCTGGCTAAACAGAAGTTCACCTCATTACTTCTTGGTTTTGTCTCAAGTAAAATACGTGGCTTACAGTCACGCCAAATTGACAAAAGAATTTGTTGCAGCAGTAGGGCTTCCGATCGGATGCCCTTTCTAATGCCACGAAAAACTTTTGAGTGGGATTTCAACATACAACTCCCACACGAACTGACAGAAACAGTTCAACAGAAGTATACGTCACAAGACTGTGGTAAAGGCAGGAAAATGCTTTGCTGGAATCCATTTGTATCCTCTGACGCTCCATTTAAGTTATATTGACAACGCGTGAGTTGAATAACGATGCTTTTCATGAATGTATTTTTAACTAAAACATTTTTTTTGAGAAAAAAAAATTAAAAAAACCATTTTGCTCTCTGCGCTTGCGCGTTTACAGTATTTGCGACATATGAAAATCTTATCGCATAAAACTTGAAAAATTTGCGTCATTGCAACAAAAACTACTTGAAAATTTTTATCCCTGACATTCTTCAGAGTATGAATCGTCAGAAATAAAAGTATAGATATATAGCAACGTTTTTATAAGAAACATGGATCGAAACTAGCCAATCATGAACAATTAAGGAAAAGGACCAAAAAAACTTTATAAAACCCCAAATTATCATTGCCATATATGCATACTTAGGAAATCAGCATTCATTTTCAATAGCAAGATCATACCATATATGTTGCAGTTAAACTCGATATAGGTACCGTCCGTGTAGTAATCGTAGCACTGCACACAATCACCTGCATTTTCACACGGAGAGTGGGAGAGGAGGGAGGAGCGAAAGATTTTCCAGTTTAAGCAATTAGGCTATTCACAGCCGGATTCTGTCAACTACTAGATCTCTCAAGCTATGCAATGACAATCCAAATTTAGTACCTTACCGCCCATTCTGCAAAAAACTAAAGTTTTGGTCTCAAGAGACGCAGTAAGCATCACCTGGTTACCTCAGCTGAGCTGCTCAATTGCAATACATGTGCCACCCGTTTCAGAATCAATACCTTTCTCATCATACGGAATCTAGCCAGTTTATGCTGCTCGTCACTAAAGGTATTCAATTGATAGTGTTCAAATGCCTAAAAGCACTCTTAAAAATCATCGTCACAAATATTTTAAATATGTAAAAATGCGAGAAAACGTGAGCTCCCACATTGGAAAAACAACATCGCGTCAAAGTAGGGGAATATACAGTACGTACGGGAACATACAGTACGTACGGGAATATACAGTACAATTATGTTTGAATATAACCGCAAACTGTTGCCTTGATCCGTGCGAAAAATCAGAGTGAAAAATCTATAAGAGTATAACGTTAAATTTACGCCAACCAGATATCACGTATTAAGAAACTGCCTAGTAGACAAATATGCAATTAAGTAATTTTACTAAAAAACAAACCTGTGCAAGATGGATGGTGGCTTGTCGCACATTAGAGTGTGTTTTGTCCACATTATCAGTTATAGAATCAATCTGCTCCTGTTGTTGCTGCAAAGAAAATAAAAAAATGTCAAAAACCAGAGGTGTCTAAACTACGCCAATGGTATCCTTCAAGTCTAGTATGCCAGAAAAGGGACTTTGGGGGGCTCTAGAGTGCGTCAAAGAGAAAACAAGTGTCGTACAGGCTCAAGAGTGCCAGAAAAGAAAGCATTGGTGCCTTTAGCGCACTAAAAGAATGACCATATGCTCCAAGGTGCCAGAGGATGGAGCATGGGTGACATGGAGACTAAAAATCCAAGAAAAAGAAGCAAGAGAAGCACAAATACTCGAGAGTACCGAGAAACTCAAACTAGCCCACTCAACAATAGGTCAGGTGCTTCACATTCAAGCTTTCTATGGGTCTATGTCTACTCATAATCCTCTTTCCAATAAGGATCCAACATATTTAGATGTAGTCCTATGATAGCAAGTGCAAATCATCACAAGACAGTGTCGTGTCCTCCCCTGTATCTCATCATGCCCATATTCACTATATACTCGTTTGTCATGCCCGTATCTGTCTCGTTAAGCACTGCACTGCTACGTATTGTAGTGCAGTGCCCTCCTTTGCTTGAGTTTACAAGCAGTCAATAAACATTAATTACAAGCAACTTGCAAAAATACGTTGTCTCACACCAGTAGAATTGATGACAATGGTCAGCTAGAGCTTACGAGTTGGCTGTGATTCCTGCGATCATAGTATCTTTACAAATGCTCACAAAACTACATTGCTCGATGTCCTTAGCGTCTGCAAGGTCTCCTTTAATACTTACTTAAAACTACCGATCTTCCCTGATCGACTCTACATTAACTGTACCTTTTCCTCACAGATAATCACACTGCACTTAGTATATCCTCTCTACGTAACAAGTAATTCTTCGGTGGACTGTTCGACTTGCTTTATGGCTGCGATTATGGTGCTGCCGTAATGTCTCAACATAGGTTTGCATGAACAATATTGAATGCAAGGTATTCAGGCCTGCCGCTTAGTAGATAACGTGTTTACTACCTACTTCAAACGTTCCACTTTTTATGCAACCTTCATATTCAATGCAGCACTAAATGAAGCAACTTCAACCGTCAAACTCCCTTCATGTCGACAGCTGTTCTTTTCTCATTGATGCCCTACCGTCAAATCCTATTGAATTGGAATAAACATCATCGTCAGGCGCAAGCAAGCCAGTGTCTTGCAAGAAGTACCCGAGTTAGTCGCTAAGAGCATGTTCAGCCCATAGTTTATTGAAAAGATAATTGAGATGTTTCCATTGGGCATTGTCAGCTGCACTGATGGCTAACAAACCTCTCACGGAAGCCACTATGACCTCTTTACTGACAAAAAGAAAAATTGGCCTACTTAGGAAAACTTAATAACACTACCCCCACGAAAAAATCTATAAGCACCGACAAGCGCAGTTTGACAAGCTGTCAAGTTTTGATAGAGTCCTTTCATCTTGCAGTGGTTCTGTAAGGTGCTCTCCGTTAAATGCTTTTTCAGCCAAATACTCACTTGAAAACCGTTTAGAACAGATCTTAGTTACCAACGAGAAAATTTGAAATAAAGACTGACTTTGCAAAACAATTATGACAAGATCCTACTGAAAACAGTGATCAACGTACTTATAGCACATTCATAAAAATAGCTTCTTTATGGAATTCAATTTATCCTGATCCAGATATTTTCTTAAAATCTCACATGCCCTCGAGAAAAACTTCAAGTAACCCGAGGGTTACGCGTATAACAGTTTGAGAACCACTGGTGTAGATGGAGATACTTAAAGGCCAAGAATCTGAAAATTGCGGTTAGAAATCACTCATAAACACACGTCATGAAGTGCGAGGAAGACTATCAATGCTGTGTAATTTCAGGTGTTAGAAATTATGGGGTGTGGTGTCATCAGGATCTTAGTAGATTGTTCACAAAATGTTTCACAAAATGTATTGCCGTGGAACTAGAATATTACCAATAATATACACAATTTTCAACTTTGCCCCTTTTGAAGAAGACAACGATTCATTCGCGAATTTACGACTTACAAGGTCTTAGTCGTAGTGTTTTGATTTGTCATATGCTACTCAGTTTGTAGCAAGATTGATTGTCACAAACATGATAAATTGCACAGGAGTTCATAACTTTCCACACACGCAATTGTTCTTTGGCAATATATCAAGCAATGAAAAACCTTTTGCACTATCACTATATGTTCATATAGGTCAGCGTACTAAGTTCAGTCAGACGACTTTGTCGTACTTTATAATACACATCAAAGTGATTTTCAATATTGGGACTTTATTTTAGTTGTATATCATGTCTCACTATCTTTCTGCAAGCGATACCACTTACAAGTAACGGGAGTAGAATAATTGCAGAAGTCTCACACTATAGATGGCAGCAGACGTAAAATACCATTGATTTGGCTATTGATACAAAGTATACCTGTACTCTCCCAAATGACGTACGACTTGAATGTAAAAAATACGCTATAAACCATCAAACTCGGCTTCATGAAAGAAAATACAACTGTTAAGCAAAAACATTTCTTGATCAGTCATATGTCATAGGGAGCATATGAGCACTTGCACTAATAGAAGACTGCGCCAAGACAGATCACACGGTTTCCAATTGAAACGTGTTCGCAAGAGAAGGTGTACGCGGTAACAAACTGGCGGGACGACTATAGTAATATACACTCAATGGAAAAATGAACAAATGATTGCCTTAAAATAGCTGAATTTATAATCATATGGTATCCAAAGCTCCATCCTCTGTCTTTTAACAACGGGTTCTTTGTTGCCTTGCCAACGAAAGTGATCACGTCTGTCAGTTCGCGTAGGTAGATTTCGAAAAAAAACTGTACGGGCTTCTCATGCAGACCAAGTCTTAAACATACCCTCTTCACCTTTCCATTGCCTGTACCATTAAACTTTCAAGGACATAGACATTTATGATACCTCATACAGTTTACATTCTGAAAATTTTAACTTGTTAGCTAATTCGATTCCTTTTGTTTAATAATGACTGGAAGATACATTCACATATCCCACTCATTCTCTACATCGGTAGAAATTTAGCTATTCTGCAGGTTAGATAGAGTTAAGTTCATTCCCACACCATTTTAGTGTATAAGGCGGCGCCCATGTCCGTTTTCTTAGCCTTAGGGCCACACAGCTGTGCAAGTACAGTGAATGCTACAGTAGGGGGCTGGTCCACTACAAGTGCCCAGTGCTAAGCAAGGAAGCATTATATACCACTTTTAGAGTCTTTGGTATGACCCGATCGTGGACTCGAACCCACAACCTTCCGCACGCAAAGCGAGCACTCTACAACTAAGCCACTGTTGCGGTTGGTTAGATACAATGCTCATTTTTCAGAAAGTAATTATACCATTTGATCTCGATACTTACATGAACTAGACTTGAAAACTCGTGAATCATCCCATTTAACTCGACAAGGCTCTACAATAAAAATTGATCACAAAATCACTACAGAACAATTAATCCGAATTTCAACGAACATAAAAGTGTCATGATCTTGTAAGACTGATAAAAAAAGTGTCCAGTCTTAAAGTGTGGAAACTTCAACCACTAAGGTTAGCTGAACCACTAAGGTTAGGTAAGGAGGGGTACACACCAAAAACTATTTTTCGTTAGCGCTTACCCAATCAAACCGACAGCTACACTTTTTACGCAGAACTCTCTGCGATATTTCACAAGGCCAAGTAAGATGTAGACTAAGTGCTACCAGGGCATATACCTCTGTTAAAGAAAGAAAGGACTTTTACAGAGTTTAAGCAATGCAAAACCGTAAAAGCAACTACTGCAGTAACAGAAGTTAGCCCAACAATAAACACGTTAAGGTATAAGAGGCGAATGCGCCTGCTCTGGTCGTCTCAGTGAGTGAAAAGGGCTGCGTCACCGCAACATGTGTATTGGGCAAGATTTACCTGTAAAAGCCGGATGAAAACAAATGAGTTTGGGCTCACGTCTCATGACAGCACTACAAGCAATCCATGTCCAACTACAGGGAAACTGGTGCAAAATAATCAGTTGAAGTAGTTAGAGCATACTCGTTACTAAGGGTACCTGATTCCAATACCAGGGTAAGCCCTTTATGAGAGTGGGCTCCCGTTACCCTATCTCACCAGTGCAATTTTGTTTGCGGTGACGCAGATTCGAGCCGGCAATCTCTGGCTTGCAGAATCATCGTCTTATCCACAATATCACGGCGGCTCTTAGTAGTTACAGATCGTCTTATTCTCATGATGAATTACACATCCCAGCACCCTTGATCCTACATTGCTTTACTTGACTGCAATCACATTTTTTTAAAAAAAATAACCATGATCACACTTGGGCACTTGTTCTGATGTACAAGTAGACAACAAAGCTCTCGTAGGAAAGGCAGACGAGCCCAAACCATCTTTAGTTCGATTTTTTGTGGGCGTGAAGTTCACGAGAATAAAACATCAAGATTGGTGTAAGCAATACATAATATCTGAGCAGAATAAGCCTCTATAGATAAAGAAATTATTTAATAGAAAAAAAAACTTGGAATAAAGTGTCCAACAAGATAAGAAGGAACTGACCAAAGGCTGGAAATGCACACAGAAGAAAATGAGGAAGTTAGTATGCATTTGAAAATCTGTGGTTGTCAAATAATGTCGCCATAACCGACTCGGGACACTAAAAAGCAAGTATGTGCTATTGATGAATAGCATCGAAGGCATATGCAATACGTAATTAGTAACAACTACGCAAAAATCCTGACCGAAGAAACCTTGACCAACGGTAAATTATATGTGGCATATTACCATCCCGTACTCAGCCTACAGGTATTCAAGACAATGGTATTTGCACTTGACGTTGCAGCTGAAAGTCCCGTACTATCCAGCTAATGAAAGGTCCTACTATGACTCACAATCTCGTACAGGATGCTACCGAGGTTCAGGCCAATGTGTGATGTAAATGCAGCATTTACGGAAGATAATGAACTAGGATTTTTCCGGTGGGTCTCAAAGGATCCGTGGAAGCTCTTTGATAAATTTTAGACGGAGACGAAAAAGTATACCTCCCGAGAAAAGGCTTTACCAAACTGTAATAAATTGATGTCACGTCCCTCTACACAAGCATACCAATCAATGATACTGTAACCATTGTTAAAGACATACTTCGTCACGCTGATTCTTTACCATCAAGAACTACAATGAAGCCCACAAATATCCTCGACCTATTGACCTATTGTTTCCTGAATATATCAACCACCTGCATCCAAATATCAAATTCACTATGGAGACGGAGGAGGAAATGCAAATACCCTTCCTTGATGTCCTGGTCAAAAGCCAACCAGATTGCAGCATTTCTGTCACTATCTACAGAAAGCCAACTCATACTGACCAGTATCAGAACAATGAATCACATCATCCAGAGTCAGCCCGAAACAGTGTTATTACAAACCTTTATGGAAGAGCAAGAAGCGTCATATCCAATCTAGATGACCTTAAAAAAGAAGAAAGACACATACAGAAGGTTCTCCTGTCAAACGGATACCAAGCAAAAGATGTCCAGGTAGCTTTGAAAAAAACATCCAGGCCCAACCATGCTGCTGAACTAGAAGCAGAACATCTGAACCGAATATGCCTTCCCTATGTGAAGAACACAAGTGAACAGCTAAGAAGGGCCCTCAGACAACACAACATCCAGTGCTACTTCTTCACAACGTTCTATCTAAGGAAGATGCTGTCTAAACTAAAGGATCCAATCCCTCTAGAAGAAAGCAACAACATTGTATCCAAACTAGATTGTAAGAACTGTCATGCTATCTACATTGGTGAGTCCAAGCGTTCCTTGAGGCAAAGAGAAAAGGAGCACAAGAGAGCTGTTCAGAATGGTGACACTAAACAGTATGAAATAGCTGACCACTGATGGACCCATAACCATACTTTTGACTGGGATAACAAGAAAATTATAGACAAGGAGACCAACACAACAAGAAAAATCAAAGAATCCATCCACTCCTTACAACACAGCAATCACATCAACAGCATATCTTACAGTCTTCCAGAAATTTGGCTTCCAGCACTAGCAACGGAAACAGAACAAACACGACACAGCTATGGCGCCAATCCTCAGTACATCCAGATCATTTCTAGTGGCCTGATGATGCGAGAAGTGTCTCTCGAAACGTAGCTCATAAAAAGCATACGACTCATGCCATGATAAAGCTCCTGTCTACATGGCTTCCACTGAGTCCATAAAGTCAAGAATTTTCAAGATAATTATACCTCATTAAAGGGACGTTACTACTGATGGAGACGAGATACCTTTAGGGAGGCATCGTATTACTATGTTTGTTGCATTTCGTTATCTAGTGCCGTTAGCCCTAATTCTAGTAGATGGATAAAACATGTGTTATTTATGGGAGTGCTTTATTGTATGGAGTGAATGGGGTAATTTTGACATGCTGTTTTTCTTGTCGTACTTTTTGTACTTTAAGCTAAATATGTAAACGCTTGTCCATCATTGTTCCATACATATTAATGTCACACTGTCAACAGCTCTTGTGACAGTACATATGTACGGAAACGGAAAATTGAATGCCGCGTTGGCTAAGAATTTCTTGATTTTAACACTGGTGCTATCGACATAAAGGAGGCTTCTGCGTTTCGGTGACTTTCTTTTCACTTTCCTTTCAGGTGCTTCTGTCGTACTCAGCGTCCACCGAGTGTCACATAGTTGATATCTGTTGGAAAGTAAAATGTCTTTCGGCTGATATTCTTCTCTATTCATGCCAGGAACGTCTTGAATGTCGTTTCTAGTCCTTCCAAAAAGAGTAGTGACGATATTGTTTACACCTATGTCTGGATGGAAATGATATTTTTGCTTAGGTATTGAACTGTGTGGGTTGGTTTTGTGTCGATTTTGAATAAGATGCTGCAATCTTTGTTCCATCTATGAAGGATAATGTGACTGTCGCAAGTTTTCAATCGATAAGTTTAATACGACTATTTCATCAAAGCCAAAAGGAAGATTTTAATAATATGATCCCTTTGAAGTAATTTAAAGCCAATAAAACGTTTGCTATGCATCAGGTGGAGAAGAGGGCTAAGAGAAAGGCTAAATAGTATCGCTGGCTCCAATATTGCACTTAAAGGAACTCTGGCAGAAAGACCAAATGAGAAATACCGAAGAAATCTGCATAAGAAAGACGCAGTGGTTGGGTAACACGAGATGACAATCAAGATACCTAAACAGCCTCTAAAACGCAAGATGCAAGTGGTAAACCCTTGAAGATACTATCACCTCATTACTTGAAAAGATGCAAGGCTAGATTGAATTCCATTAGAGACGTTTAAATGTATAATCTTGCCAATAACGGTACTACACCTGACCAATGGTCTTGTAATCGGCATCATCAAAGTCTCTTGGAAAGGCCACTTTGACATTAATGACAACTACGGAGGCATTGAACTACCCGTATTTGTTGCAAACACTGTAGACCCACTTGTACAGCCTAACTAAAATGGGTTTCAATCAAAACACTTGATAACAGTGTAAATCTGCACATTGTACCAAGTTGTAGACTAATGGAAAAATTCAAGGGCAACATCGTTATTCCAACTTTTAGAGGGAATTCAAGGAAAGACTTTCCGTGCCTATGACAACCCAAAGAAGCTTATGAAGATCATGCTGTTCTCCGAGGATACCCAAGCTAGCACTGTAACGTCAGGTAAGGAAAGGGAGTGTTTTGTCTTACTGGCTGCCGTTCTACAAGATGATACCCTGACTGCATTCCTGCTTAAAATTGTTAGGATGATGATGATTGGGATTGTAGCAAGTAACGGAAAAGTTGAAATTACTTCATAAAGAGAGGCAGTAACCTCTACAAATGACGTAGTGACAAGTGAGTTACTGATTTCAAATTTTCTGATAAAAATGCAATGCTTTAGGGACCTAAAAAGAAAGAAACATCTCACGGTTGAGTTGAAAGCCTTCAAGGTGGCTTTATACATCAATCTGACAAAGACTGAAGCAATGGTGTACAACTAACCAAAACCCATGGTAATTAAGGTAGGGAATGAAGAAAGAATCAAATTTTTGATGACCTCAAGTATTCCGGGTTGTACATGCCAAGTATAGAGACTGATATCAACACGTCTAAAGCACGTGTTAGAAACTGACATAAGATTTGAAAGTACGCTCTTGTCGAGGAAGATGGAATTCAGTCTTTCTGGCAACAGTAAAATGTGTTCTACTACATAGACGAAGAACATATACCCTGGCAGCCCAGATTTCGAAGGGTTCATAGAGACAACGTAATCTACGTAAGGGCAGTGAACAAAAAGATGTCAGATGTCTAGGGTGGTACTTGAAAGATGGGGCGACAAGGACGAGTCTGCTTGCTCCAGAGCATCAGAAATGTCAACATACATGAGATCAGACCAGTTCAAAACCAAAGACAAATAACATTGGTTCCTGACATTGTTATGGACCTCAAACCATTAGCCCAACTTAGTAACTGGCTTCTAACAAGTTTCTTTTGGATTTGGGCACTGTCAACGAAAGCAGTTATGGCCATCCGATTAACGAACCAACATTATAATTGCCACTGATACAAAGCAAGGCACAAATGAGGTAAGAGTACCGACATTAAAATACTGATGAGTACTAAGACGCGAAGAACGACTGTGTACGGTAATTGACAAAGAACTTGGAGGGTATTTTACTGAAAAGCCAGACAAAATTTGCTACGGCGAAAAGAGATGCAACAGTGCTATATTACTTCTTCTATTTCGGAAGAAAATTTGAATAGAAATGAGCACTGAACTGGACATTAACATATTAATGAAGATGCTTGTTAAATACTTATCAACCTCGTTTGGCACCTGTTCAGAGCGCAAACGTGTCTCTAGAAATCACTGTGAACCTAAGCCAAGTGAGAATCACATACTGTGAAACGGCGGCTTTACATTATTTCTTATTTCCTACGACATCAAAGTCACCACTATAAACGACTGAACAACTGGATATAAGTTCCTATAACTCAAGCTTATACATTTGAAACTTGTATTCCAAATTCGCTTTCTGTCATACTATTACATCAAAAACTCACTATTGCTACCTAATCCAAATTTACGACTACTGCAAACATCTACTTCT
Organism: Chironex yamaguchii; assembly: GCA_024741275.1. Lineage (NCBI taxonomy): Eukaryota > Metazoa > Cnidaria > Cubozoa > Chirodropida > Chirodropidae > Chironex > Chironex yamaguchii. Next base: position 20,503 of record JANTCA010000063.1, read on the forward strand.
AGGAAAATTAAGGTGTGGCATAGTAAGGACATATTAATATCACCTCCAGACTATCTCAATAATCGACACACAAGCTTAAAGCTTGAAAGTCAAAACAGATTAAAATCAAATTGAGTAAGTGTAGCTGTAGGTGTCAAGTCAGTGGCAATAGGCACCAGACTCTAGTTATTGTAGGAATGTAAGACAATGATAAGAAAATGTCTAACAATTTGGTAGATAGACTTGAAAGGAAATGAGAGAGAGAAACAAAACAAAAACCTTTGCAAAACCCCTTCAAGGCAAATTGTTTTGCCAATTCAATTTAATTTACCTCACGTAGCTCATTCCACGACGCTGCTGCCAGTGCAGCGTCTTCAGTATTGTAGGTATATTCCTGCTGTTGCAGCTGTAAATGCATAGATGACAAATCTTGAGCGGCGCCTTGTGTTACATCTAAAGCAATATAGAAAAATGGTAAAAGTTTGGGGTAGGAGACAGGATACAATAGCCTATTACAAACAGGACCTAGACAAGGCATCGCTCTTGACAGCCTTCAACTCACAACGAGGACATGTTTTGTTATTAAAAGCTTTAGAAACACGTTCCTTGCTTATCTTGGTTATACGACCAGTCGGTAGATGAAAAGTGGTGGAATATGTAGATCAATGAGAACAGTTTTTAATCTGACACATGCTGTTGGTCTTTACGTTGCATCAAATTGACATTAATACCAAAAAGGAAGCAATAATGTCTAAATGCATGAGACAAAGAACATTCAGCTCCCAAAGACTAACGCAAATTATCCCTCAGCATAAGGTCGGGTAGATACAATATACTTGGGTAGGGCTAGATGGCAACTACTCTTAATTAATTTGAATCACTTCAATGATATCAGCTTCCTTCATTGGCATACACTAGGACTTATGACGCACGAGGTAAAAGCCGAAGGAAAAAAGGTGGTCGCCTCGAAGAGGAAATCTTTTTAATATTACCTGCTACCAACGAGCCACCACTCGAATTTCCAGCATCTGCAGAATGACCACCACCGCGAATATTACTTTGTCGTATCCTCTTCAATAAATCTAACTCCAAATTTCCAAAGGACTGTATTGACTCGGCTACTTCTTTCTTTACTTTAGCAACACGAGAATCAAACTCCTTTAAGTCTGAGTCCTGAATTTGTTGCCGTGTATTTTCTAGATCTCGCACAGTTGCCCTAAGTTGCTAGACAAAATAGACGGACTATAGCTGGGGCAGCTAGTGTAACATCAAGTAATAAAACATTATAAGCAAACAACGACTACTATAACCTGCATTCTACTTGAACTGGCTAAAATGTGACATGAAAAATTCAAATCGGAAAGTAACCCCTCACTCTTAACCTGGAAAATAGTCCTGGTTTACACAAGGTACAGTGACGGAATCACGAATTTACAAAGATTTGCTTTGTGCGTACTGTAGATAATCCAAACGATCAGGACATCATTTAAAATTATCGCTAGCTATATGAACACTTCGCAAGCAAACTCAATGACTACAGATCGCCTCTAAAATCTTTGTGAAGTGAAAAACGTCATTTGTGATTAAAATATTTTACAAATTGCACCTCTGTTCGCAGCAGCAATACAAAACAAAACTCCGTTGTATTACCTGGACAGTTCGTGAGGCATTAGTTTGCTCGATATTTAACTGCGTCCACGAGCTCGTCGCCAAATGCTACCAATGAGAAGAAAAAATAACAATCATAGGAGAAAAATGTCATCACTCTACAATACACAATGATTCCCGGCACACCATTGCCCAGAAAAATATCCAGAGTCTTGTTATACAGATTGCCAATTGGTACATTGGTAACTTCTACGTGCAATTTGACACCTAGCAACTAGTAGCTACCGTTCATACGATTGAAATTTCACAAACTGGGCTCTTCTTTACCTTTATTGTAAACAGCAAGTAAGAAACCATACATCACGACAATGCAGAGAACCAACAAAATGACCATAGTACAAGTATTATTGTTCATAAGATCTGTACATTTATTTACCTGTTTAACAATTTGAAAATGGACGTACATACATGGCAGGAGTCGACGCAAATATTTTTTGCGGGCCAATAAAGGATCTATACCACTTAACTATGAGTCAGTAGAGAATCGACAATATCTTTACACTCGTCATCGTACTGATCTATCTGCAATATAATTTGACTATTATAATATACCTCATTTCAATCGATATAGAATATACTATACCAATATAGTACTTTGTACTTCTTTCAACTCGTTCAAAACACCAGTTAGAACTCGTAGTAAGCAAAAGTTTTAGTCTCAATAAAACTCACAATTGTTTAAATTGTCTTAAATTAAGAGCAGAGAAACATTCCACTATAGTAGCAATTGATAAGCCAGCAATTCCAGTGCAACTTTTCTCTGCTGTCAATCCAAGAATTGTTTTCACGACTAGGAAGATCTTGCCATCCATTCCAAAGGATTGTGTACCTACCACACAAAAAAACTTAGTAGTAAATGAATTTCTGTGCCATTGCAAAGCTCGGTATGTAGGTCACAGTTCTCAAGGATCGGGTGACAAGATCAAATAACATGTTCCAGCCACTGTATGCCAAGCATCAATTCCTCCTAGAGAAAAGCCATCTCGCGCTTGCACAGCTAAAATGACTGCCAAAACACGCGATTCTGCCATAGGCCAACATTTACTAAAAATTTTGACGCGCCAAAATGCATAAGGACGAAAATTTTCCGATAATTGTCTAGTATTATCAAATGCTTGGTACTTGACAAAGCAATATATAATTTCACACATTCACGAATATGGTAGAATGTATGACATCACCATGTATAGGTTTAGAAAGTTACAATAAACACAGTTACAATATCTGTGGCGAGATCACTCTACGGTTACGAGTTGTTTAACTGAAAGAAATAAACTTTTATGAACTTTTCGAATAATTCTTCTCCAGAAAACCACAAAAATAATATAGACATATATAAATAATATGTATATATATATTCTGTCATCCCAAAAGTAAAAATTTATAAAAGCTACTTTAGACTATCAAAACACAAAAGCAACTGCCAACCAAGCGAACACTTTGCCCCTTCTCCATCTCATAAAGATCTTTCTCAGTCTGGGTTCCTGAGACCTAGGGAGTCCTTTTCAACTCACCTTGACCAACGACTCCGACTACAGCAATATCATGGTTTCCATCCTCATCGCTCATTAGCCTTAGTCCTACTCCAGTTCAGCATAGCAGTTATCGGAAGATTTAGCAACAGAAACCTTACTAGATGATGGGAGTACCATGGGGACCTATCCAAAGCAATTGAGTCCATGAAAACCCAACTCTTATCAGTAAAATGGCCAACTTGGATTTATCAGATGGATACTCAACTAGCACCATGCCTGCAGAAGCGAAACAGTCTTGAAGAATGTGACACCATCAAACAAGAACAAAGGTGTAATACAAGGTATATTGTTTACACCACTTTTATTCACCTTTCTCCCCCACCCAACAACATCAAACACATGCCATAAGGTTATAATGTTAGAAGCTTGAGATCTGGTTGCAACAATATTCCACTAAAGCACACTAGCAAAACCTCCTAAACAACATCCTAAACAACTAATACCTCTTAAGATCTTTCCTGGGTCAATGCTGGGTATCAGCCATCCCTAGGTATCCCTAGCAATAGCCACCCACTAATGATGGTCCTAAACAGCTTGCTCCAACAACTCCCTCCGCTACCTGTTAATAGACCTCTCTTTAAACTTTATGATTCAAACACCGACTCGGCATGATTTTTACATTAACTACACTTGGCTGACATCTAACGAGTCAAGATTGGGAAACCATCCTTCTCACCAATAAAGCCTTTGGCAACACAGTCATCAATTATGTGGCTTCCAGATAGTCTCCATAACTCCAAATCCCGTATTTCCAACAGTTAAAGGCAACTAGTAAGACACCTATTAGGATAAAGACTATTGTTATTGTCTGTCCTCAATTCTTCGCTTCCTTTAAGAAACTAAGACCCTACTGCTTCAACCAACAGTGATATTCCCTGAAAAACTACACTTATCTCCAGGCTCAACCACCTCCTATCCAGTACTCACATTGCTCAAATGCACCTTTACCGATGGAACCGTAGAAAATCACGTGTAATATTTACACTTGCGTTGTACGTGATACCATAAATAATCAGTAGAGCAATCATTTGCTTAGCACAAATCCTCCTGTAACCCAACAATAGCTAAACTTCAAAACAAGAGACTCACTGGGTCAGCTTCAATCCAACCACTGCCGCTTCTAAATTCTAAGTTTAATGACCTCATCTGCCCCACTCTTGTCTGTAGTAACCTGTGGACGTTTGGGAGCACCCTGCCGAGTGCATAGCAACTTGTGAAGTAGCAACAACAGCAACCATTAAAATAAAAGCCTGAAAGCTAGACTATACAGCATCATCTTTTATACATTATCCATTGTAGGTTTTCGTGTGAGCAGGATAATAGTATTATACAAGCAGTTCTTTGTTTGCAAACTCTGGGTCTCCTACTATCAGTTTTGTCTACTGTTGACAAGCTACACTGTCAGTTAGTTGGTTGATGAACTTGAATCAATAGATGCATAATACTAGACTGCATAAAGTTTTACCATTAGCTGAATTGCTATCTACTTCTTGCTTTAAACTATGTCTGCTTTACCACAGTAAAGGGACCAATTCCTGCTATATCACTGAAGCCTCTCTACGTTTCCTTGTTCAATATCCATGGCCTCCATAAGAACTTCATTAATGCTATATTATACTAGATAGCATCCAACTAAATTTTAAAAGAATTATGCATTGTCTTGCAATATATGGTAAGAAGGCATCATCCCATGCTCATCACTTAACAGATCAATCGTCAGCCCTTTTTGTATATGTACGTCTATAACTTCTTAACTCCATCAGCAAGTACTATAGTTCCTTTTACCACTTTCCATTCATTCTATGCTTCATTCTGACTCGAATATAATCCTCTGTATTCTAATCTTTACATCATCTGACTGACATTTTTGGATATAAAATTTGTCATAGCACTAATGTTTACAATTCCCATCTCCTGCAAGCAGTCTGTGCCACAAAATGTAGGCCGACTAGTTGCTCCTTCCTTTCACAATGTAATGCGAAAGTAATGCGAAATGCAAGTTGGAATATGGTGCCCAGGTACAAAATACTTTCGGTCAGGTGAATTAGGATGAAAAAAGGAAAATGCACACTAATTAAACACCTCGAGAGGAGTACGTAAATAAAGCATTTTGATAATTCTATTCAGACTTAAAATATGTCATGATAATCAGGAACCGAATTCTAGCCATGATGGGCAGCTCCGAGTGAGTCCCCAGGTACAGCAATTTTCCGCTCAGCTCAGAAGTTCAAATTGGGTGGGCTGTATGTATCGTTTAAAAAGAAAAATCCAGTTGCTAGGATCAAGTTTTTATATTTTGCATTCTTGACCAAAGTAGTGCACAATCATTGTTGCTACAGGCACACATTCTGTTTGAGTGTACATTGCCCATAAGAATATTATTCTTCTGCTTACTGCAGTCAAACTTGATAAGATATGCCATCAGTTGGTTGAAATTTTTGCTTGCAACTGGGAATTTAAGGAGTGCATATTACAAAGATACCCAAACTGCCCTGATATTCGACCACTTAAACTCTACTTGGCAAATGCTCTGGAAAACAATATGATTGTAGCTGTGATGATAAGGAGGATGTGATTAATGCAGGTGAAGATGATGAGGTCCTGAGATTTGTTTCCACCAATGGAGTAGTACTGATAGGGCAGAGCTGACAAAGCAATGTTGCAGTCTTTCCTATTTTGTTGAATCACATTTGACAAACTTGATAAAAGTACTGCCCACTCTTACATTGCCAGATCTCAGAGGCAATGCTTAAAACCAAAAAAGGGATAACCTAAATAAACATGCGATAATCATACTTGATGAACTTGCCGGAAAAAATAAGTTTTTAAATCAAGATAAAACCTGGGGGATAAAAACATAATGCACAGTACACCTAGCAATTGCTTACACCAAAGTGGATGGTGTCCTTGTTGTTGAATCTCCTTGTTTTATTTCTAATGACCTTACCCATATAGACATGGTAAACAGAATAGAGACAGGAACTCCTAATTCTGTTAGTTTCCAAAGAAATCAGCAATGCAGGCTAGTTCATTATTTCTCTGATGGCTGTGCAGGATAATACAAACACTGCAAAAATTTTGGAGATAAGATGAAAACATTCTTTACAACACAAGTGTGCCAACAACTGTCACTGCGAGACAAACTGCAACCCAACGATGAAAACATCTTGAACAATATTGCCAAACATAAAGTTGTCTTGTTAATTAAAACCAATAAAAATAGTGTTTATGCAACAGAAGTGTTAATCGAGCATTTTTGTGGAACAGCCAGTGTGTGGTTATGTTTAAGAGTTATTAAAGGTAATGCTCAAAAGTATCTAGCCTCTTACACCCTTGCGGGTCTTAATTTGCTTGAAATATATTGCAGGTTTCTTAAGTTCTATTTGAAATTTGCAACATATACGTGTGTTAATCTATTTAGAAATTTAGATGCCTATAACTATAGAAGCAGGCAACCTGCCATCTCAAAATTCATCCAAAAGGTAATACAACATGAGGGAACGATGTGGGGAAACGTTTAGGTCTGTATTTGTACTGCCTCTGCATAATTTGGGGCAATCAAGATGGTAAATGTTTTTGTCTTGCAAAAAGCATAACTGCACTCTTAACTATGCTATAACAGACCTCATATGCCGGAGACAACCACTAAAGCATGATTTTTGTAATGTTCATGTCAAAATACATCTGTGTCAATTTTCATAGTATACAATGTATTGTCTTGCCTTGTGCATTTTCAAGCAAAAAACTGTGGAAAGGTATGATACTCAGATTTTGGATTTGAATAATTCTCAGGGTAAATAATCTACAGCAAAATTTCAAGTGATTTTAAGCGGGGTGGGTTTCAAATCAGTATTGTTTGTGTTCAAATGACATGGAATTACCCCTATGCAAAAACACGTCTGGTTCTAAGCCATCCTCTTGCACCCATATTCAAGAAAAACAGGCAGCTGGACAAAGCAAGTTTCAGTGTCTTCACTTTAATTCATAACAATAAGCCCAACCATAAATGTTCCATTTTTAAAATTATGAACTACCAAAGCGACCTTAAAACAATATGGTACCAGATGGTCATTCCACATGAATGGATAGGATAAGCTATTCCTGCAGGAATTAATGTTAAAAAGCTAACAAAGTTACTTTATGTCAAATGCATGACAGCCCATAGTCATGAATGAAATTTCATTTTCTAATAAGTGATGGAATTTACCATTTTGTTCTGTTTTCTTGTCCATTTCAAAACACAAGGACAGGTACTGCTTGTAGAGTCTTGAATGGAAAATGTGTTATACAAATAGGTCAGGAGCACCTGCTATTAATGTTTGCTTACTTAACTATAACCAAGACGACAACAACAGAGACGACAACCAGCAACACGAGGGAGTTGGCATCATGCTGCAGGCAGAAAAAACCCCATGACATGACCTCCACAAGCTGACCTGGAACTCGCCGAATGGATGAGACAGGAACCAGATTGACCATCTGATGATCAAAGGTTTGTCGCAACGTTCCCTACTACATGTGAGGACCAAACGGAGTGCAGACGTCGGGAGTGACCATCATCTAGTAATTTCACTCATCAAGATAAAACTGACGAAAACTCCAGCCAGGACGGACTTCCAGACAAGATTCAACACCCAAGAGACAGCAAGAGACCTTAGATGCCATTACAGAAAGGAGAGAGATCAAGAAACAGCTACTTCAGGCAAAGTCTTCTGACTACGCGAGAGGCAAGAGGAACTTTACAGAGAGGTGCACAGGAAAGTAAGGAGGCTTGCTTGCCGAAACAAGAGAGACGCCATGGACCAACTGGCAGCAGACGCAGAGGCGGCAGCACAAGGAGAACAGGGGCAAGTCTTCAAGATCCCCAAGCGTATGTGTGGCAAGTTCAGGGGAAGCAAGGGGGGCAATCAAGGACAAACATGGAAAACGTCTGACATCAGAGAAGGAACAAGAAGAGAGATGGGCTGAACACTTCCGAGAAGTCCTCAACTAACCGTCACCTGATGAGGAAGCTGTCATCCCAGAAGCCAAGCAAGACTTAGAGATTGACACTGACCCTCCAACAAAGGAAGAGATTGTGGCTGCCATCAAGACCCTCAAAAATGGCAAACAACCAGGCCAGGACAATCTTGATGCTGAGCTGTTTAAGGCAGACCCTGAGTTAGGAGTGGACATCTTGCTACCACTCTTCACAGCTGTATGTGAGGAGGAGAAGGTACCTGCTGACTGGACCAAAGGAGTGATCATCAAGATTCCCAAGAAAGGGACCCTACACGACTGTAAAAACTGGACAGGGATCACTCTAATGTCGGTGCCAGGCAAAATAGTGGCCAAGGTCATCGTCAGAAGGATGTCAGACACTTTGGACGAGACACTTTGGACGAGACACTTTGGAAGGTACAAGCAGGATTTATAAAGCAACGGGGGTGCATAGATCAGATCTTTGGTCTACCGAACATCATTGAGCAATGTACAGAATGGCAACGGCACCTCTATGTGAACTTTGTTGACTTTGAAAAGGCGTTTGACAGCGTTCACAGAAAAGCCTTTGGAGCATTCTTTGACACTATGGCATCCCATCCAAACTGGTGCACCTGATCAAGAGCTTCTACGACAACTTCAGATGCTCTGTAGGCCATAGCGACACCTTCTTCGAAGTCAAGATGGGTGTAAGGCAAGGATGCGTGATGTCCACAGTTCTCTTCAACTTGGCCGTTGATTGGGTGATGAGGAGGACGACAGAGGACACCTCTAGAGGTATACGATGGAGTCTCCTCTTGACCCTAGATGACCTTGACTTTCCCGATGACCTGGCGCTACTGTCTCACACACATCCAGGACAAGACAAGCAGACTTTAGATCGTTGGGCAGCAGGTGGGGCTCCGAATCAGCACCAAGAAAACAGAGACAACGACACTGAATGTCACTAACCCAGCCCCAGTCAAAGTGAATGGGGCAGATCTACTCCAGGCAGACAAAGTCACATACTTTGGCAGTATCATCAAACCCGAGGGCGGTACAAAGGAGGGCATCCACAGCACACTGAGCAAGGCTAGGAACATATTCAAAGAGATGAACAACAGCTGGAGATCCACACAGTACAGTACCAACACCAAGCTGAGTCTGTACGAGAGCTGTGTTCTGTCTATGCTCTTGTATGGATCTGAATGTTGGAGGATGACGGATGCAGATATCTTGAAACTTGATCCTTCCACATCACCTGTCTTCGAAGAATCCTCCACATCTTTTGGTCGGCGAAGATCTCCAACGAAAACCTGCTTCTGAGATGCAAGCAAGAGGACTTGGGCACCATCATTGCGAGAAGAATATGGAGGTGGATAGGGCATGTGTTAAGAAAAGATCAACAGTGAATCACAAGAACAGCACTACACTGGACCCCAGATGGAAAGAGGAAGAGAGGAAGATCAAGAGTGACGTGGAGGAGGACAGTGGAGAATGAGATGAAAGCAATGTGGCACTCTTGGGGTTCACTGGCTAGGTTGGGATTTGTTACTGCCCTGCACACCACTGGGTGTAATGGATAATGATGATGATGATGATGATGATGATGATGATGATGATGATGATGATGATGATGATGATGATGTAACCTCGTTGTAGTTGCAATGTTGCATTGTTTTTCTGGCCAGCGGAGGGAGAGGCTCAATGTTTAACATGTAAAAGACATCTCTCATAGCAAAAACACAGAACTCATTTTCAATAAATGCAACATAGACTAAGGCTCACTCTATGTCTTATCAATTTCCCTAAAAATGCTATTCCTCTTTGTTTGCATAATAAGTCTGGCATTCCAGTCTCAAGTTACAGTTTAAGTTCGCTCTGTGGAATATCTTAGTTAGCATCATCACCATTACTACAGATATCATTACCGTCATTATCATCAACAGCAACATCAGCACCACCATCATTACCATTATCAAGCACATCTATGTCACATACTTCTGGCAGATTACTCTTTATGCCAGAATGTCTCTGGAAGCATTTTGGTATACAATGCACGTAATATATCTTACTTTAATCCATTTGTTACTTTAATTCATGTGGTAAATGCATCAATACCAATTCAATTATCATTTGGAGACTTCCAGCAACATTTACATTTGATTTGGCTGCATTCATGCAACAGTATTGACTCTTTCATCAATTTTGCCTATTCCTCACAAAACGTTTCTATGGCTTGATGCCACATGGTCATAGCCAACAGTGCACAGGAGCTCCCTAGGTAGCTTGATTCTAAAGTCTTTGAAATGACATCTATGATAATGGCAAAAGGCAATGGCAACCATTCTCAATCAATTCACCAAACCAAAATCATTTGACAGTTCCCCCATCAAATACAGGAAAACACTGTAAATATCTCAAGTCTCACATCATTGGCTTACATTATGACTTGAGCAAAGCTTATACAAACCTTTAGTATGGACTGATTGCAATAAAACTTGTGAAATTTGACAGTCCAAACAAGCATCTACTTCACAAATTTCAAACTTTAAAAACTGTAATTGAGCTGATTCTTTATGGCTTAGAACTTGGACTCTATTTTCTTGTCTCCAGAAATGTCTAAATGCAAGCTACAAAGATCTGGTAAAAGACTTCAGATGAAGGATCAGGTCCTTTCCTAAGAGATCATTCACTTTCCAAGCTGCACAGATTATGAATGTTCATGTGACTAACTACCAATCTACCCTATCATTGGCTAATTTTTTAGTCCTCAACATTTGCCATATCCTCTGCTAACCTAAACAGTCCTATATAACTAGGCCAGGCATTCCCTTTAACTCCCCCTAAATTGCCAAACACAGTAAATCCACTGACCAAAATGATCACTGGAGCACATGCAATAAAGCCCTTGAATACAGGGCTTCAACATTGTTATAAGACAAAGAGCCATATCATGCTCTGTGCTGTGATTTCTGTACTGTTCAAATCAGACCAGCACTGAGATGTCCTATGATCTCAAACTGGTGGGCGGTCAAATTCAAACTGGTCGCAAAGATTTGTGCTTACAAGGCCACACTTAAACATTTGCAGTTTGACGTGATCTTAACAAAGGCTAGAAGAGGAATCTCCCTGTGGAACTAGACCAAAAATTAAGACGAAGATACTAAAAAATTAAAAAATTAATCAGGAAGATGCTTAAAACCAGATTGTCATCTGAACATCACTATAGACTGCTCCTGAATACTCACGGTGGAGTACTTTTGCAAATATGATTAACAGTTGTTATCAATTCAGCTCTAAGGTACTTCCAGGAGTTTACAAGCAGCCTACCTGTGGTGGCTGACAATCTTTTCAGAGGTAAGGATGTCATCAAGCATCAAGGCAAGCAACATTCAGGGTCATGTCATGGCTTCATGACAATGGATTGTAATGTCAGTGAGACAAATGTACATTAGCACAACATGTTTCAGACATCTTGGATATACCTTGTTGCAGAAGATGCAACCAATGCAATGGTAAATGCTATACAAAAGGTGAAGCCACCTTCAGATGTCCTGAGTTTCAAGACTTTTTTGGTTTGGTGCAGTTCTATGAGAAAGTTCTCCCTATCTGGCGACACTGGCTAAACCACTGTACAAACTGATCAATAAGAAATGACCCTATCATAATAATTTTTTGACTGACCAAACTTGTATAATGGATAATTTTCTCTGGTCTGAGACCAAAAAGGCGCACTTTTTGGTCCAAAAAAGGAACAACTTTTTGACTTCAAATAATTTTGCAAATGGCCTCTCAGGCTAAATTAATTTGGTTACAACAATTGACGATCACAGTACAAAAGGCCTTAGCCACCTGTTGACTTGGCATGAAGGAGACTTTAACGAGGATGTAACGGAATAGATTTTGACTAGGAATGTGCATTAAAGGTTTTAAAGGTGGAGCCAGTGGGTACCAATAGTCTACATAAGTGGCTGGCAAAGATCAAGTGATTTCCCCAGTCATGCATCATGTGTAAGAAGGATGGCTTCAAAAGCAGGCAAGAGATCAGAGTTCAACAGAAGAATTGTTAAAGTTATCAAAACCACTTGGAGTGTGCCATGAAGGTTTCAAAGGTGGAGTCAGTGCATGCAAATAGTCAACATAAGTGGTTAACGAAGATCAAGTGATTTCCCTAGTCATGCAACACGTGTAGGAAGGATGGCTTCAAAAGCAGGCAACAGATAACAGTTGAACAGAAGAATTGTTAAAGTTATCCAAAGTGGATGTCAATAGTCATAGGTGTGAAGATGTGATCACTGACTGCTCATGGTAAAATAAAGAATGAACTGCAAAACTATAGATGGAATGTACTCTCACTCTAGGTAGCTAGAAAAATTGGTACTGATGAAAAACACACAGAGAATGGACATGGGCTTGTTTACTCTGGACATGATGACAGGAGAATAAATGGCACGTGGCATACAAAAGCTTATAATGCACACAATGTAACTGAATAAATTATGGTAGACAGAAGATTTTTAAATTGCTTGAACGTGCCCAAGATAAGAACATTTCTAGGACCAAATGTGATTATGACTTGGTGCTTTCTACTATGACAGCAACGTAAGTCCTGCTTGGTCAACATAAAATAATGAAAAGTTTAAGAACCAAGAAATACTTACTACCAAATAGCTGTCTGCAACAGATTTGTCCCTTCACAGTAACTGGATGAGAGCACCCAAGATATACTTAAATAACCCAAAACCGGTTTGACATCAACTGCTAAAGAACAGATCAGGAATAAAAAGAAAATGAACCATCCATGACTGTCACAGCAGATTCTACAAAAGTGTGATGCTGCAAGGAACCTCAAAGCTATGAGGTCCATCATCTATGGAGATGCTGAAGCATACTTGGAAGCCAAGAGAGAATTAAATATGTGGCGAGGCTGGCAAAGAAAAATGGTTAAAAAGTAGGTGCAGAGCCATTAAGGAAGAACTAAGAAGAAACAGCACATAGGCAGTCTACCAGACAATTAAACAGCCACAAAGCCAGGCTGATGTAGCTGTACATGTGTCAAGGACAAGGCCAAGAAAGATAATTTATAACACAGATGCACAGATGGCCACATAACATCAGAAAGGAGGCATGCACAAGTAAAAAATCACAAGACACAGACACAAATCATAACATTTACTAGAAAATTCAGAATGTATAAGGACGAGAACTTTCGGATAATTGGCACAGCTAGATCGTCCTTTCATCTGGGTGCACTGGAGTCTGTCTACATTAAAACAACAAAACCAGTACTCTGTAGGCAGAAAGAGTTTGTTTTTTCACTTGGACTCT